>PVKU01002316.1:0-234551 GCA_004027475.1 Anoura caudifer | reverse complement strand
TCTTCCCTTGAGTATTATGAAGTGACCTTCTGGATCTCTCTTTATGGCTTGTCTTTTGAAGTCTATTTTGTCTGATATGAGTATTGCTACCCCGGCTTTTTTTTCCTGTCCATTTGCTTGGAAAATTTGTTTCCAGCCCTTCACTTTGAGTCTGTGTAGGTCTTTTGTCCTGAGGTGGGTCTCTTGTAGGCAGCATATGCGTGGGTCATGTTTTCTTATCCATTCAGCTATTCTATGCCTTTTGATTGGAGCATTTAATCCATTTACATTTAAGGTTATTATTGATAAGTCCTGATTCATTGCCATTTTCGTACCTATGTTCCTCTCTCTCTCTCTCCCTTTTCCTTTCTTTCCTTAAAACAGTCCCTTCAGCATCTCTTGCAGAACTGGTTTGGTAGAGGTGTATTCTTTGAGACTTCTTTTGTCTGGGAAGCTCCTTATTTGGCCTTCTATCTTGATTGAAAGCCTTGCTGGTAAAGTAGTCTTGGTTGCAGGCCTTTATTTCTCATTACTTGGAATATTTCTTGCCATTCTCTTCTAGCTTGGAGCGTTTCCATTGAGAAGTCAGCTGCCAGCTATTAACATAAATTTAAATATGAGGACTCCAATGTCTATGCCAAAAGGAGCCAAATTGCTCTAAGTGGCCCATGTTTAACACTATCAGTAATATACACTTGTTTCTGCAGAACTTTGCCAATGTCAGATTTTAGTGTTACTAGTGTAGCTGAAGCAACTAATTCTTTGAGAGAACCGTTGCAAAGCCCCTCTTTCACTGGTGAGTTATCTATGCTGAGTGGCTTGCATGAAGTCAAACGTCCAGATAATGGGAGGGCTGACAGTTGGATGGGGTGCGTTAAGCACCCTTCTCCACTTCAACACACTTCTTCACAGGGGCCCTGCTGTCAGCGAATTATCAGAAGATGATACTACAGACAATTTTCCCTTCTTTGCCTTAAAGTCATGTCATATGAGTCACTCTGATTTGCTGTGGCTCATTTAGAAATATCACACACCCTGAGATGCACAGAAAGACTGTGGGGACATAAAGTGGTCAAATATTTTAGTAAGGCCAATTTTATAACCAGTATCAGTGAGTAAGGTAGGCCTTAACCACTGTAATGTGGACTATGATAGGCTGCATTCCCGGCATTTAAGGTCAGGCATTGGAATATAACCAACCATAAAATTTAAAAGCCATTGCTAAGGATAGTGAAGTGAAAATGTTACATTTTATTACTGTATTACTATTTTACTCAATGGATGGAAATGAAGTAGTGCTTAGGATGAGAAAGGAGTTCAAGTCTTGATAGGGGAATAACATTCCAAGTGAGTCCCTTTACAACCTCCAGACTTTGTCTCTGCTGATCTTTGTAAATGCTGTCCTTTACCACATCCCCTCTACTCTGTGAAATTACACTTCACAAAAAAGGAAAAGTCGTCACCACGTATGTTACACATGTTATCTAAGTCCAAGAACAACAGATGCAACTATTGGGGTATGGCACCAACTGAAAGGGGTGAGAAAAGTAGCTGGATTTGTCTAGGTCAGCAGGGCCCCATTAATTTGATCCAGAAGATAATGTCAGAGGATGAGAAGCATTCGCTTAGTGAATGTCTACCATCCATATGGAAGAAGACTTAGCAACAAGAGTTTGGCAACAGGGCAGTTCAAGAAGAGGTAAATGGGGTTTTCTGGAAGATATGTGGAGCACAATTTTAAAAAAGAATCAGCCCTGGCTGGTGTTGCTCGGTGGATTGAGTGTAGACCTTCAAACCAAAGGGCTGCCGGTTCGATTCCCAGTCAGGGCACATGCCTGGGTTACAGGCCAGGTTCCCAGCAGGGGACATGCAAGAGGCAACCACACACTGATCTTTCTGCCCTTCTCTTTCTCGCTCCCTTCCCCTCTCTAAAAATAAATAAATAAAATCTTTTAAAATGAATCAATGAGAAGTACACACACTAAAAGAAAGCTCCCATCTAACTATATGAATTGGGCATAAAGGCCAGGGCTGAGGCTGGAATGCAGAGACAGGTTTCCAGCTCTGTGTGTGTATTTCTAAGTGTGTGTATGGAGTGTGTATGCTAGGATTGAGTGACCAAAATATTTCTTAGGAGACAGTGCCCGGGTTCAAATCCCAGCTCTCTTACTAGTTGTATAACCATGCATGAGTTACCTAACTTCTCTGTGCCTCAGTTTCCTCATATGTAAAATGAAGAAAAAAGTATCTCATAGAATTTTAGTGAGAATTGTGTGTGTGTGTGTGTGTCTGTCTGTCCAGAAAAAGTCCAGCCATTGTTAATATGAGAATGGTTTATGCAGTATCAGTGTGACCTGGCAGCCAAGGACAGTGGACTGGAATGCACATGCGTGAACAATCACAACTTCACTGTACTAGTCAGTGGGGGCGGTAGATGCTGTTGAGTGAGCACACGTACTATGTGGTTGTCGCATTCAAAATGACTTGTTGATTAGAGCAACAAGTCCACATCAAACTTTGTGTTAAGCTTGAACATTCCTCTGTGGAAACTATTTGGATGATTCCAAAGGCCACAGCTATGAGTAACTGGTAATTGGCAGCTTCAACATGACAATGTTCCCATTCATGCATCACATCTTGTGCAGACTTTTTTTTTTTGGCAAAACACCAAATCACCCAGGTGACTCAGCCCCACTACAGCCCATATTTGGTGCCCTGCGACTTCTGGCTTTTCCCAAAACTAAAATCACCTTGGAAAGGAAAGACATTTCAGACCATTGATGAAATTCAGGAAAATGCAACGGGGCAGCTGATGGCAATTGGGAGAAGTGTGTGAGGTCCCAAGGTGCATACTTCAAAGGGGACTGAGGTGTCATTATCCCATGTACAATGTTTCTTGTATCCTGTATCTTCTTCAATAAATGGCTCTATTTTTCATAGTACATGGCTGGATACCTTCTGGACAGACCTTGATAAGTATATACATATAAAAGTGGTGCTAGGCACACAGTGCTTTATAAGGATTTGCTGTTATATATGACTTCCTCAGTATCCAAGCAAAGACATGGTAAGGCAGAATCTGTATACAGGGGACAGCTGGACCCAGAGTTCCTTCCTCTACCAAACCAGCCCTCCTCCTTCCCACTTTCCTAACCAAGGTTACATGGCAAATTCCTACAAGTGACCTGCTTTTGTTTGCACGTGACTTCACGATGTCTTCTTTCATAGTGTGTCCCTTCTTCTCAAATAGACCGTGCTCCTAAGAAAGACTCTGTGTACCTCCTGATGGAACTTGCTCTCCACATATGGGAACTGGAAGGGGCTCAATGCTTTTTATTAACTAGGAGCTTGTGAACAGAATATTTATAATGTAAAACCAACAGAGAACTGACACTGTTGTCCTAGTTCTCTAGTTTTCCTGAAGCCAGTATCAGGGTAAATCAACATCTCAGAAATCAGCCCACGCAGTGTACACGGAAGTAACTAAGCAGTGAGGTCAAGCAGCCCCAAATACAAACAGGCCACAGGGAAGTCACAATGAAAATAATCTACCCTAAACTGAATCCAGTGTAATTCTGAGCAATTTACCTCAACGCTGAAAACAATCATTCTTTTCCGCTACAACTTTCTATGATATACTTAAGGCAAGTCTCAAAGTACAAATAGAGGAAGCTCACTGCATGGGTCTGAGGCATCACTGAGTCAGGTAAAAACTTTTTAATGTCTGTTGTGTTTGTTGAATCTCTTGCTACAAAATCTTAATAGAGGGATAAACCAGTAAAAACAATTTCATGTGGCCCTTACTTGAGACACCCACTTTATACATGTATGTGATGAATTACCATTGTACTGCTATATGAGTGAAAGCAGGTATTAAGTATGCAGATGTAATTTATAGTAGAACACATAACCTATGTTTGATTAATTAAATCTAATGATATTTTATATGTATCGGCCTTTAGACTTTCATTAATACTGTTGGAAACCCACGAGTAGTATTTATTTTTTTTTATTTTAAAGGCCATAAAATCTAAGAATTTATTAATCAGTGAGCTATTTTATTGAGTAATCAGTATGTCCAGCATAGTATATTTTTTCTCAATACAGAAATAATAGTCAATAGATTCAAAATACCGGCTCAGGCTTTGTTTTGTACAACACTACAGAGATTATTCATTCCTGTCTCTTGAATGAAATTAGGTTCCTATTGTGAAATTCTGGAAAATCATTTAGTTCTAAGTATCACTAAATTCACCTAAGGCAGGTAGATAAACACTAGTATCCAGTCAGCTTTGTATATATTTCATGTCCCCAAAAACGCTGTCATCAAGGCAGTGTGCCTAATGTTTTACAACAACCGAAGTCACACGGAGGCTCATTTTCTCTGAAAATGATCCATATATATACTTATATTTATTTATATAAGTATATATAAATATACTTATACTTCATATATTTATATATGAAATATATATCCATATACGTATAGTTCAGACATCACCCTACTAATCCTTCTTAGGCTTGTATGATTCTACCACTGGTGTGGTCTAAATTCTGCACCTACAAAGAACATTTTGCATCCTCCCTCATCCATCTCTTTTTTTCTTCTGCTTGAAGTGTCTCAGCACACTCTCCAAATCTTTTCATTTATTTTTCTAGGCTCATTCCAATCTCTAAGGTCTGTGAACCTTTACTCAGATGCCAAAGCAAAATGAATACCCAATCACCAACCCCAATAGATAGTAAGCATTCTAAGAGCAACAGCTGTTTTATCTGGATCAGAGTACAGTAGTTACTTAGAGAAGGAGATAATGTTTGTTAACATCAAGGCACTTGTTACAAGCTAAACTGCATCTTCTGGAAAAGCCATATGTTGAAATCCTAACCCCGACTATCTCAGAATGTGGCCATATTTGGAGACAAGATCTTTATAGAAGTAATTAAGTTAAAATGAGGTCATTAGGGTGGGTGCTAATACAATATGGCTGGCGTCCTTATAAGAAGAGAAGATAAGGACACATTCAGAAGGAAGACCATGTGAAGACACAGGGAGAAGATAGAAGATGACCACCTATAAGCCAAGAGAGAGTCATGGAACAAATCCCGCCCTCAGGCAAAAACAACTCTGCTGACATCTTGACCTCAGGCTTTGAGCCTCCAGAATTATGAGCAAATACAGTTTCCTTGTTTAAGCCATCCAGTCTCTGGTACTCTGTTAACGCAGCCCCAGCAAACGCATTCAACACTTCCTGTGGCTGGTGGTATTTCCCATTCCCTCAGTTTCAGTGGGCTTCCTCCAAAGTTTGGCCATGTCAGCTAACATAAGTCTTGCCTTGCCTTGCCTTTCATGGAATCTTGCTAGTTGCTATTTGCATCAACTTTAGAAATCCCACCTTAATTTTGCCCTATGGTATTTATCCACCTCCACATTACCACCAATACCATTGTTTATTTGGCCCTTGACCCACCATTTCTCACAACTGCCTGTTCTTGAAATAACCAACTTTAAGACCCTAAATATCTAGACCCATTCCCATCCTTGGAATAAAGGGGGGGGCAGGGGGTAATTACTACTAATGGAGCATGACTCCTATTGCCAGGCATTTTGCCAGGGCTACCATGCTCCCCTCATCTACTCCTCCTCCGCAGCCAGTATGATGCCCTCAGCTACTCTGGACTGTCCTGTTACCTTCATGGTTCAGCTCTCTGCTTTTGCCATTAAAGGCTTCACTGGAATGTGGGCTCCTGTGGGTCAACACAGTACTTTAATTCAGGTCTTAGTGTACAGAATGTTCAATAAAGTTTTGATGATTGAGCCAAGGGAAACTGATCTCATTCAAAGACTGATTTGCTAATTCAATACTCTACTATGAGTATCCAATCCGCAGCCCAGGATGACTATGAATGCATCCCAACACAAAATCATAAATTTACTTAAAACATGATGAGATGTTTTTGTGATTACGTGTCTCAATGTATTTAATGTGTGGCCCAAGACAACTCTTCTTTTTCCAGCGCGGCAAAGAGACGACAAAAGTTTGGACACCCTTGCCTGAATTAATATGTACAATTAAGATCAGAAAACTGAGTTTGCCCTAATAAGGATGTTTCTGCCTTTGATTTACGTACATGTTTATTACCATCCACTGACCCAAGAAGTCAAATATTCACTTCTCTGGACTTAAGCTCCAGCATATGATCAGTTCTGCTTTTAGTATTCTAAACCCATACAGAAAGGAAGCCCTGAGCTACTTCAGAAAATCAGATCTCACCTAACCAAAATTAACATAGCCCTTTATTGTTTCCTTTTAATTCTATTGTAACTGCTCCTAAGATCAGTATCCCACCCTTTAATATGCTTTCTCTGTTTTTTTTTTCAAGATCTTATTTATTTATTTTTAGAGAGGGGAAGGGAGGGAGAAAGAGACAGAGAGAAACATTAATGTGCGGTTGCCTCTAGCACGCCCCCTTAACTGGGGACCCAGGCATGTGTCCTGACTGGGAATCAAACTGGCGACCCTTTTGTTCACAGGCTTGTAGTCAATCCACTGAGCCACATCAGCCAGGGCTGCTTTCTCTGTTTTAATTATTTTATTTTTTAAAGATTTTATTTATTTACTTTTAGAGAGAGGGGAAGTGAAGGAGAAAGAGAGGGAATGAAACATCAGTGTGTGGTTGCCTCCTGTGCCCTGACTGGGAATTGAACCCGTGACACTTTGGTTCGCAGGCTCACGCTCAATCCACTGAACCACACCAGCCAGGGCTGCTTTCTCTGTTTTAAATAAATTAAATATACTTCTACCCTTAAGAATGACAGTAAAGCTATGGTATCATAATTATGGTGTGTAAAGAAATATTTCTTCTCTATAACTCACAAAATGCCATAGCATTCATTGTAAGTTGTCATTACAACCTTATTTCCATTGAAAGTGTGTTGCATTTAAGAAGATCAAGAAACAGATCTTCCTTAGAACAACAGATGTTTTACATATATAACTGAGAAGTCAACATATGAGCAATCAGTGATAAGAAGAAAACATTCCAGCTCCTGTAAAGCAACATACAGCAAGAAGACTTAAAATCACAAACAGCAACGTGGACCTGGGAAGCACTGTAGTTTACCTGTAAATTGAGAGATGCAGACATCAGTGGGTTATGAAGACTTTTTGAAGAAACACACAGGAATGTGGCTAAAAGATGTAAACTCTAATGTAGTACCCAGATAAGTAGAACAAAATGTTTATATAAGTTTGTGACCACGACATTTGTTAACAAGTTGTCATTGTTATTAGATGGTGACACTGTGGGATGGTAATACAACCTCATTCTCATTTCCAAAGTTAAATGTTTAAATATTTTATAAGTGCTAATTCACAAATAAGTCATCATGCATAAACTTCAGGTATTAAAAACAGTGTTAAAGTTCAAAAACCCACAAGATGTAGAAGCATTTGATATTAAAATGTTGAATAAACTTCCAAATTCTTAGCATTACATGGAGTTTGACTCTCCTTCAAACACACTGATGTTGCAAACTAAGCATGAAATATCGCAATAAAACTTAATAAAAGCAGAGGGATGCAAATTAAAACCACAGTGAGATATCACCTCACACCTGTCAGAATGGCCGTCATCAATAAATCAACAAACAAGTGCTTGCAAGGATGCAGAGAAAAGGGAACCCTAGTGCACTGTTGGTGGGAATGCAAACTGGTGCCACCTCTGTGGAAAACAGCATGGAATTTCCTCAGAAAACTAAAAACGGAACTTCCTTTTGACCCAGTGATTCCAGAGCTGGGAATATACCCTAAGAATCCTAAGAACACCAACTCAAAAGAACCTATGCGCCCCAATGTTCATAGCAGCACAATTTACAATAGCCAAGTGCTGGAAGCAACCTAAGTGCCCATCCATAAATGAGTCGATCAAAAAACTGTGGTACATTTACACAATGGAATTCTATGCAGCAGAAAGAAAGAAGGAGCTTCTACCTTTCAAAACAGCATGGCTGGAACTGGAGAGTATTATGCTAAGCGAAATAAGCCAGTCATTGAAAGACAAATACCATATGACCTCACTTATAATTGGAATGTAATGGGCAAAATAAACTAACAAGCAAAACAGAACCAGAGACATGGAAACATGGAACAGACTGAAAGTGACAAGGATGGGGGGAACAGTGGAAGGAAGGGGAAGGGACTAAACAAAAAACACGTATGAATAACTCATGGACGTGGACAACGGAGAGGGAACTGACTGTGGGAGACAGGGGTGGGCTTGGCAGAGGAGAACAAAAGGGAAAAAAATGGGATAACTATAATAGAACAAACAATAAAAAAAAAATAAAAACACAGGGGAAAAAAGAAACTTAATAAAAGGCTGCAGAGAACAGGAATATTTTTCCAAAGAATGACTGTTTAGTCCACTTCAACAATACTTAAACTAGGCTCCTCTGAGCTGTGGGAGCCAAAGCAGCCAGACCCTACTGCATAGTAAACACTGGTGATACTCACACTGAAGACATTCAAACCCTTGACGCTTATACTCACACTCATCTCTTTCAGCAACTTGGTTACACTTGAGACAGCCTAACACTTCCTGGCATGTTTCAGGAACCTTCCTTTTGTATCTTCTCTACTGAAATTTAAGTCTCAGATTATTATTATCAACTGTTTGCATGCCACTGAATGTGTGGAATTCTATAGTATTCCTGACTGCGACCCTATCTCTATTGACTTCATCTTATTCATGTTTTCTGTTTGTTTTTTTTTTAATTTTATTTATTTATTTTCAGAGAGAGGGGAAAGGACGGAGAAAGAGGGAGAGAAACATCAATGTGTGGTTGCCTCTCCCGTGCCCCCTACCAGGGACCTGGCCCACAACCAAGGCATGTGCCCTGACCGAGAATCTAACTGGAGACCCTTTGGTTCACAAACTGACACTCCATCCACTGAGCCACAACAGCCAGGGCTATTTTCTGCTGCTGTTACAGCAGCAGCAGATATCTGGTCAATATCATCTTTACGGAAACAGTCTGTTAGTAATGTTGATTTTGTTCTTCCTGCCAGTAGTTTTGTCTGCAGCACTTACAGTGGGAATGATATTGGTGTCTATGTCAAAGGTCACCTGTATTTTAGGGACGCCACATTAGTAAGCTAGAGCATCCCAGGAACAGGAACTTGCCAAGCAGTTTCTCTCTTTTAGTAAAAGCCTTTTCTCCCTCATACACTTTCATTAACACAGTGGTCTGTTGCCAAAGTACCATATTTTCCCGCGTATAATGTGCACTTTTTTGCCAAAATTTTTGATTGAAAAATCAAGATGTGCATTATACATGGGTAGTACTGGTTCTATATCTATGTAAATGTTTTTAATTCTTTTATTTATGGTTCTGCGTTAAAAGTGTAACTCTAGAAAGCAATAACAATACCCATATGCAAAATAATACCCTGCAATACGATAATCAGTTTTGTTTTTAAATATAAATAAATAATTAAATTGAATGAAAAAAATTAAAACGCAAGATTTTTTTCCCTGACAGTTTGGGCCAAAAATATGGGTGCACATTATACACAGGAGCACATTACACACAGCAAAATACGGTAAGCTGTGAACATGTGAGTTTGCTTTGTAGAAATAGCGGTGTTTCTTGGGATAAGGGATGTCACATCCTCCTTGCTGTTTCAATGCCCAGAGAGGAAGGGGCAACGCCAAGGAGCAGGAGACCCTGCACATTCTCTGATTTGTCAGCCAGGAGAATAGCTGCTTGTGCAGCTCTGCCATATATCACTGCCTCCTCAGGGTTAATGGTGTTGAGCTCCTGTCTGTTTAAGACATCTTTCAACAATTTTTCAAAGTTTGGGCTGTAAGTGGAATCACCCACTAGCATAGTTTCATTAATCTCGCACTTGTCAAGTTTGGCATCCTTCAGAGATTTCTCTTCTACTTCAAGATACCATGGATCCCCCTCTCTCTAAAAATAAATAAATAAGATCTTAAAAAAAAAAAAAAAAACCTGACTAGTGTTTCTCAGTGGGTTGGGCGTGGTCCTGCAAAGCAGAAGGTTCCTGGTTGAATTCCAGGTCAGGGCACATGCCGGGGTTGAGAGTTCAGTCTGTGGATGGGTGGAGAGGCATGCAAGAAGCAACCAATGGAAGCTTCTCTCTCACATCAGAGTCTCTCTCCATCGCCTTCTCCCCGGCTTCCCTTCTCTCTAAAAATACATAAATAAAATATTTAAAAAGAAAACAGATACCTTTGAAAAGAAAAGCAATAAGCTGCCAGAGGTGGGCTCAGGAAATGAATGTGCAGAAATCCACATCCTTCAAGAATGAACCAATTTCAATCCTGGTATTAACAAAGAAACAAAATATATTTTGCCTTCTCACAGGCGGTCTGGAGGTACAACACCTCTAGCTTGCTGGAGGCTATATCCTTTTTGTGTTTACATTTGAACTCGCCAATCAGGTTATTCACCATATGGTTATCAAAGTTTTCCCCATCCAAGTGGGGGTTACCAGCTTTGGATTTTACTTCAAAGATGGCATCCTGGATGTTTTGGATAGATACATCAAAGGTGCCACTCCTCAAATCAAAGATCAGCACATGTTTTTCTTTTTTAAAGCTTTTTTTTTTAAATCCAGGCCATGGACATGGCTGCTACAGGATATTAGGATCAGTGATGGTTCCTGCATCTTTGGTGGCCTGACACTGAATCATTTAAGTCAGCTGGAACAATAATTATTGCATTTCCTACTTTCACCCCCTAAACGCTTGCTTAGAAACATGGAAGAGACCTCCTCCAGGGAAAACGTATTATTCGCTTTATGTTCTACATTTTCTGCAGGTTTTCCCTTTTCACAAGTCACTTGGAAAGGCCAGTGCTTCATTCTCACTGAACTGTGGCATCATGAAACTTGCAACCTCTTGGCATCAAAGATGGTATTATTGGTAAGCTTCATGACCTCTTGGTTTTTAGTAACCTCACGGATGAGGTGTTCACTTTGTGAAAGCTATGTAACTGGGTCCGGCACAGTTGCCTTGGTAATTGGCAATGGTCTCTACTTTTCCATGCCAGAAGACACCTATACATGAGTAAGTGGTACCCAGTTCAATATCGATTGGCAGACATCTTGATTAAAGAAAGAAAAGGGGAAATGAAACAGAAAATAGTTTTTTTAAAAAAAATCAGTGCTGTCTTGGCTTGTGTGGCTCAGTGGATTGAATGCTGGTCTGTGAACTGAAAGGTTGCCGGTTTGATTCCCAGTGAGGAGGGCACATACCTGGGTTTCAGGCCAGGTCCCCAGTAGGGGGCATGTGAGCGGCAACCACACATAGACCTTTTTCTCCCTCTCTAAAAATAAATAAATAAAAATCTTTAAAAAACTAAAAAACGGAGGGAAGGGGAATAGCTTAAGATTGCAGGATCTTTTTTAACTTTATTTATTTTTAGAGAGAGGGGGAGGGAGAGAGAGAAGCAAAGAAACATTGATATGTGAGCGAAACATCAATCGGTTGCATCTCGCATGCCCCCCAACTGGGGGACCTGGCCCACAACCCAGGCATGCGCCCTGACTGGGAATCGAACTGGTGACCTTTGACTTTGTGGTATGATGCCCAACCCACTGAGCCACACCAGGCAATTGCACAGATGCCTATACATAAAGCTGGAACACCTGACTTTTTAAAATCTTGCAATTATTCCATTTGACTACACTGGCTGCTCAAACAGAAATATGTTCATCACTTGGCATTGGCTGAATGGCTGCTATGTGTAGATCACTGGGCAGAGTGCCAAAGAAAAGATATGTTGGTAAGTTCTACCTGTGCTGAAGGAGGGTAGAGAGTAGAACAAGCTGTTCAGTTGTTCCATGTGTGCACGTACCCCCAGCTGCACAGGCAAAATATATAAATGTCGGTAGTCACAGCCAGCCTAAGCAGGGCGACTCCAAAAAAGGTTCTTACACTGTCATTTAACATTAAAATTTAATAAGTTATATTCAACACAAGTTGAAAACATTCATAAATTTAATGAATCATCTAATTAAATAGTTTATGTGCAACAGTATGGAGCAGACTGAGGAAAAACCTTGAGTTATTTTTATGCTCAAATGCAATTAGTAAGTAATGTTCTAAAAACAAAACCCTCTTGAATTTCATAAAGCTCTTTTTCTAAAGCAGAAAATGTTATTTCATAAACCATCCTGTTTTAAGGAATTACCTGCTTATTTTTGCTTTCATTGCTAAGGAGTCAGCTGAACTACAATACATTTTCTTTATGATTTTATTTATTTATTTTTAGAGAGAGGGGAAGGGAGGGAGAAAGAGAGAACAATGGACCAGAAACATGGACCAGTCGCCTCTTGCATGCGTCCAGCCAGGGACCAAACCCACAACCCAGGCATGCGCCCTGACTGGGAATCGAACCGGTGACCTTTAGCTTTGTGGGACAGATGCTGCCCAACCAACTGAGCCACACTGGTTAGAGCTGAACTACAATTAATACCATCCATTGTGTTGTCAATGTAGGCAAAGCCAAGCTCAGTTTCATGCAGAATGATTAACATGGCAATATTGTTTTTTGTTGTATTGTAATGCCAAAATGATTCCATGTTAACAGGCTTTATCACTATGGGAAAACTACATATTTTATACCAGGATATGACACCTAGTTTCATTTATAATCTTCCCTTAATATGCTTTCCTTATCCCATATTGTGGTAAAGTCACCTCTAACTCTTTTTGAGCAGCTATTAATGAAATACCTTTTGCGTTAGTATGTCAGGTAGCTTTAAGCCCAATATGCAATGTAATGTGGAAAGCTCAATTTGAAATTTGACCATTTTCTAGAAAGTTCACGGAGCTCAAGTTTAGAAGTACTTTAGCCATGGCAGCCTGGGTTTGAAACACTGTTCCCCACCCTTCCTCTTAGAAAGCCTTCTATTTAAACTTTGAAACTTGGATAATCCATAGAATATCAAATGCCACTGTTCCAAGCACCATGCTAACTGGAACAAATCATCTTTTTCATACTCCAACTACCTACAGGAGTTCATTCAGTCCAAATGAAAGATTTTCAAATTTCCAAATAGCAGAAATGGTGAGTTGCCCTGGCTGGCATAGCTCAGTGGATTGAGTGCGGGTCTATGAACCAAGGGACTGCAGGTTCGATTCCCAGTCAGGGCACATGCCTGGGTTGCAGGCCAGGTCCCCAGTAGTGGGGGGGGGCGTGTGAGAGCCAGCCACACACTGATGTTTCTCTCCATCTCTCCTTCCCTTCCTCTCTCTCTAAAAATAAATAAATAAAAATATTTTTTAAAAAAGAAATGGTAAGTTAAAAGCCTTGAACTCTAAATAATGTTTTATTCCTTCAGCTGGGTGATGTGTACACAGGTAATCACTGTACTGTTATTTTTATTGGTTTAATATTTCTTAACAGATCCATCTCTTTGAAGTTCACAGATATACCAATCAGTTCTTTAAAAGTTAATAATTACCGTAAGTATTGCATTTGGTAATATACAAAATCCAGGCAACAAAAACAAACTGTTTGCTTGCCTTCATCTAGGATCCATCATTACCCACTGTTCTCAAAACTGAAATCTCTACTGAGGTCCATAGGATTTTGCTAATAAATACAGTTGGGTCACCTCCCTCCCTCTGAGTCTGGGGCTACTACCCTATTTCATTCATTTCCTTACATCACTTATCGTTGACCTGCTGGTTAAAGATAAATTTTACTTCCAATTCAACTATTCCTCAGTCCTTCATACATTCCCTCAGAAGCTGTATTATCCCTAATATTAAAATGATGATTTAGCCTTAGGGAAAAAATAGGTTAAAGATCATAAATTGCTTAGGAAGATGAGAATAATGGCCTGAAAAATATTAACAGAAAATTTCACACCCCTTCTGAATCTGAGGCAGAAAATCAGTTGACTTTTCTTTCCACCTTCCAGAGTAAAATGTGGCTCTGGAAAAGCTAAGGAATGAAACAGAGGGAGATAATTCACCCAGCTCTCCCTAACCAGAGACAGGAAAGGAACCAGAGTAGAAAATATGATTTACGAGAACTGTTAAGACTGTCAGGAAGTTCCAAGAAACGTGCAGGTGTTGCTCTTAGTGAAATACACGTCAACTTTTTATATCTAATAATGTATCATGAATTAAAATATATTTATGCATATAGATGGTGCATTTGATTACAACGAAGTAGTGCAATAATACCTCGTTGCTTCACATTCATGCCTATTCAGAAAAGAGAATTCTGAAGCATGATTTTCTGTTCGATGTATAGTGGTTAGCACAGGGGACTATGGAAAGCGATTACCTTGCACCAGCAAGGCTCACACATGCATATCTATTTGAGTTTGAGAGATTTTGCAGGGCCAGAAGAATAAGGTAAAATGTGAGGAAATATTTCAAAGTATTTTTAAGTGTGAGTTGCTATGGAAATTCAATATATAATTGATTGTAATTAAATGACAGTAAATCAAATTATGAAACATCAAGCATACATGTATGTACACATATGTATACGTGCACCTATATGCACATATATGAACACACACGTATACAATTATTCTAAGATGCATACTAAACTGTTAGTATTTGAAAAGGATACTTCATTTTAAAATATGTGGGCCCTAAAAATGCAGTATACTCTGTAAGGGCAGAGATTGTGGGATCGCAGAAGGCACATAAAAACCTTAAACTGTATAGTAATGTTTTATTTCTTCAGCTGGATGATGTGTACACAGATAATCACCGTATCTCTTTCATCACTTTGGTATCCTTAACCAAATATTATTAATATTATTATTATTCCTAATAGACAATATTATTTCAGAGATAAAGAATGCCTTATTCTAAATGTGTATGGGCATTTGAGAGAGAAGAAAATAAAAAGGAAAATACCTAATTGCTGTTCAGCTACAGAAGAAAACACAAACACACCCCTTCGCAGAAGCACACCTACACACAAGTACACAAATACACTTCACCACATGGTGTAATGATATCAGAAGAATTAGAATTCTGTGTTTGGCTCTACCACATCTGAGAAGAGTGACCTCATACAAGTCACTTCACTTTGCTGAGGTCCAGCTGACTTGCCTGAGGATGGACTTTTCAATACACAGACAGGGCCACTATAAATTATTAATATAATCAAGACAAAAGCACTCCATAAAGTGAAAACCCACTATATCAAGGCTAAGGTGTTAAGACTGTAGTAAGGACAGTAGATGCTGATGTAATGAAGAAGGCCATTTCTGCCTATCCGGTCACTGCATGGAATTCTACCTGGAGCCCAAAATCATTTGCCTATGTACATACAAAAGGAAAATATTTTATATTTGAAATGATATGCTCTTTCAAAGTGGTACTTTTCTCAGGGTGTGAATGGAAAACTGAATATATCAATTGTAACCGTGTTTGAGAATGGGGTATGAGGGTATAATCTCCCTAAATCAGAGGCCAGTGTCAGACTGAAGGGAGTCAGAAGTCAATCTACAGATCACAAATTTACTGGACTTAACCATATTCTGAAAATCTATTTTCAAATATTTTATACACATTTCTAATCCTTAAAGCTGCCAACATCTTATATTGTACATTTTAGAGATGCAAGGTCAAGTTCAGCAAAAAACAAGTATAATGGTAAGGTGATGAACTTCACAACCACCCTGACCCAGCTGCCAAAATTTCTGGCTTGGAATAGTGTGAGAACCTTCCAGCAGATCTTGCTGCTTGCTTCTGCCTTTGTCCTTAGTGTGTTTTCTACACTAGCCAGACAAATCCCTCTAAAGCAGTGCTTCTCAAAGTGTGCTCTGCAGCTGGCTACATCAGAGTCATCTGACAAACCTTATTAGATAAATTCAGATTCCCACACCCCACCCCAGGGCATCTACTTTCATAGCTCTGGGGTGGAATTGAGGAATCTGCACTTTAGCAACACCCAGGGTGTTCCCATACTGCTGACATGTGAAAACTGCTAAAGTACAAGGAATATCCTAATGTCATTCCTGTGTTCAAAACCTCCCGATGGCCCCATCTCTTACTCTTTAAAGGCCAAAGGCAGGATTATGGCCCACAAGGCTCTTCAAGACCCAGCCGAACTCATCCTCTACCATACCACACTTTTTCTTGCTTACTACCCTCAGCCATTGTGAACTCTTTCCCCTTCTTAAGCTGCTCCTGCCACAGGGCCTTTGCACTTACTGTTTCTGCTACCTGGAATGCTTTGATATTCCTATCTCATGCCTTATTCTCTCTTTCTCTTCAGACACCAGCTCAAAGATTACTACATCTCAGAGATGCCTCCTCAACCATCTCATACTGACTAAAACCCTCTTTACTTTTTTATTTTTTTAAGATTTAATTTATTTTTAGAGAGGGGAAGGGAGGGAGAAAGAGAGGGAGAGAAACATCAATGTATGGTTGCCTCTCATGCACCCCCTACTGGGAACTGGCCTGCAACCCAGGCATGTGTCCTGACTGGGAATCAAACTGGCAACCCTTTAGTCCGCAGGCCAGCACTCAATCCACTAGGCCACACCAGCCAGGACAAACCATCTTTATTTTTATTCAAATAACTTACCATACACTGACATTTACCTGCCTGTCTCACCACACTTCAGCTGAGGCTCTGCTACAGAAAGCGCACTGCCTGTTTGTTACCCACATTGCCTACAACAGTGTTTAGCACATAGTGGGCCATGAATAAGTGTCTGTAAAGGTAATTTAAAAACTGGAGATTTCACTTAAAATATTTGTATTTTTAAATTAAAAAAGATTTTTTTATTTCACTAGAAAAAAATGGGATTAAAAATATAGCCCTGACTGATGTGCCTCAGTTGGTTGGGCATCATCCTGCAAAGTGAGAGATCACAGGTTTGATTCCCAGTCAGAGCACAGACCTGGGTTTCAGGCCCGGTCCCTGGTTGAGGCACAGATGAGAGGCAACTGATTGATGTTTCTCTCCCTCTCTTTCTGCCTCCCTTCCCCTCTAAATAAATAAATAAATAAATAAATCTTCAAAAGAGTTGTAGAGTTGATTTAAAAAATTTTTTAAAAACTAACTATTCTACTAAACATCCAGCAATATCCTATAATGCATTACAACAGTCCCCCACAATGAAGAATAATCTGGAACACAATGTTAATAGTGCTGAATTTGAGCAACTCTGCTCTAGAGATTACTACCCCATACTAAACAACTCTGAATCCAATGCAGTTGCAACAATCTCCAGCAGAAAAAAAGGGCACAACACTCTTTCCTTCTTGATGAACTCATTGACAAGTAACAGAATACAAAATCAAAGAAGTTTTTGTATGAGTATTATAAAATATTTCAAATCAATAATAAGAAGCCCTTGAGGACCTGAATTGATATTTCTCCCAGAGGAGGTACAGATGGCCAACAAACATATAAAAACATGCTCAATGTCACTGATCAGGGAAATACAAATCAAAGCCACTATGCAGTATCACTTCACAATGGCTATTATGTGGAGAATAGGGAACCCTAGGGTACGGCTGTTGGGAATGCAGACTGGTGCAGCCACTGTGGGAAGCAGCACAAAAGTTCCTCAAAAAATTGAAAATGGAACTGCTTTATGACCTGGTGATTCCACTTCTGGCTATTTATCCGAAGAAACTCAAAACACTTACTGGAAAACATATTCATCCCTATGTTCACTGCAGTGTTATTTACAATAGCCAGGATCTGGAAGCAGCCTAAATGTCCATCAACAGATAAATGAATAAAGATTGGCACATATATACAATGAACTATTACTCAGCCATAAAAAAATGAAATCTTAACATTTGCTACAATACGAATGGACCTAGAAGGTATTATACTAAGTGAAACAGGACAGAGAAAGATTAATACCATATGATTTCATTTAAAAGTGGAATCTAAAAAGCAAAATAAATGAACAAACAAAACAGAAATAAACTTATACATACCGAGAACAAATTGATGGTTGCCAGATGGGAAAGGTGAAAGGGATTAAGAAGTACAAATTGCCAATTATAAAATCAGTCACAGGGATGTAAAATACAGCACAGGGAATACAGTCAATAATATTGTAATGGCAGTGTAACGTATCAGATGGGTACCAGACTCATCAAGGTGACCATTATGTAAGGTATATAAATGTCTAATCAGTATGTTGTACACCTGAAACTAATATTGTATGTCAACTGTAATTAAAATGTTTTTAATGAGATGCCCTTGGTTTAAACACTGAGGTCACAAATATCAGTTGTTTCATCATTCAGACATTAAAATATTTCTATTGAAGAACCCTGATAGTGAAAAGACTGGAAGGAAGTATAACAATGTTAGTAGGGGAGAAAGAATAATTTTCCCTGTACTCTTCTAGATTCTTGGCTGAGGCCACGTCCTCCCACCCCCATAATAAAAAAACAGATTAACGGGAGAAAAACAGAAGTTTAATAACATGAAGATTTAATTACTAGACCAGATGAAATAACCCTGAAGGGTTAGAAGAAAGTTTCTTCCACCCGCACAGTATGAAAAAGACATTAAAGAAAAAAAAAAATTTTAAGATTTGTCAGATAAAACTTAACAAAATAAGAAACACTGTTGATATGCCAACATTGGCTTTTATCCAGAGCCAACCATTGTTGTTTCTTTTTTAACTTAAGCTGAAAAATACTAATTTTAAAATATTAATTTAAGCATTTTGTTTTAAACTCTGAAAGCTTTGAAAATTTTGAGCATGTTGACATCATAGATCTCCAAGGCTAACTCAATTTGCAAGCAGTATCAAAAAGAACATTTTAAAATCTGCCTTCTTAAAAGAAAACAAAATAAACAGTTTTGATACAGCAACTTCAGCTTTTATAATGAACTAATCAGTGTTGTCAAAATCTTAAGATTTCAACATTCATGAGGAAGTGAAGGTTTTCAGGAAAGTAAAAATTCTCATCATTTCATATACAATAAATGTCAAGTTGGTTAAGAACCCATCTTGTTGGTTTACACCATTTATCGTAATCAATTTAATATCACTTCCACCAGTGTGGCACAGCACTGCATAAACAATATGATAATTGGAATTCCTCTGCTCCTTGAATTAGCAAGCACGTTACAGTGTATATCAATCATGCCTAATGAGTCTGAAGCATGGCTTGATTATATTTCATTTGCATAAGAATTTTCTATAATTTTTTAAACTGATCATTTTTAATTCAGAATAGATCTAAATGCTACAGAAATGCTGCTCTCTTCCTGAAATACTAAGCAATCTTCTTACATAATACAAAAATGCTAATCAATTGTTTTAATGCAGCTCCTAGCTTGTTAATGAGTTTTCACCTTTCCACATGCTGTCAAATCTCATCACACTGTCACCTTTCTAGGGTTCACAATTGCAGCACGCTTTTATATGGTTCAATTCTAATTGCCATATTATTTCATTCCTTTTATGAGGGAAACACCTTTTCGTAAAGAAGATTCTATTTATTTATTCTTAGAGAGAGGGGAAAGGAGAGAGAAAGAGAGGAAGAGAAACACCAATCCGCTGCCTCTCTCACGCCCCCAACCGGTAATGGCCCACAACCCAGGCGAGTGCCCTGACCCAGAACGGAACCTGAGACCTTTCACCTTCTGGGAGGATGCCCAACCAACTGAGCTATAAAATGGTTACGGCAAGGGAAACATCTTGTAGATAATCCTTGGATTGTCCAATTTGAAGAATATTTTGCTCTCTTTGCATGCTGCAGTTTGTAAAACTCCTACTATTAATTTACATAAATACTGACTTAAACATTCTCTGATAAGCCAAAAGCCTGAATAGTAAAAACTAAACAAACAGGAACAAACACACAAATAAAAATAGATCTACAAGTGGAAGGTAGCAGCTACGAATAAGAGGCCAGAGGGGAAATAAAACAGGGCCCTCACCATTACAATCTAACAATGAACTTAACACAGAAGGCTAGAAGCAACAGGGAGACATGTCTCACCAATTATTTCAGCAGGCCCGAGCTGGGATTCTTAAGATTGCCAGGTGTCCTGAATATCACAAGCACAGGGGGCAGTCCTTGAAACTCTGCTGGGAAAGGGAGCCTCTGTAACAATTTCACTAACAAAAAGAGCTAAGAAATCTTTGTAGCTGTGTATTATTTTGAAGATTTAGAAGGGGAAGAAGAAGAGGAAACCTAGAAACTGACTAAGATACATAACCCCTGAACCCCAATAGTTGGTACACTTAGCCAGGTGTCCACTTATAGGCTTGGCTTAAGTGTATAGAACAAACTTATTAACAAACTAACAACTTCATTTCCTCTATACATGGGGTATTTAGAGCAGGTGGGTGCCTGCTTGCAGCTTTGTGCTCATATGTGTTTCATAAATAAACCTGCTATCTTGTTTCCACTAGAGTGTTGTCTCTCGCTTGGTCTCTTGCAAGGAGACAACAGAGCAACAAGCTCTGGGGAGGCCCCTGACTTGGGTCACCCTCCTTAACAGAAGTTAAATTACAATGCGCTAGCCCTGTCTGGTGTGGTTCAGTGGATTGAGTGCCAGCCTACGAAGCAAGGGGTTGCAGGTTCGATTCCCAGTCAGGGCACAAGCCTGGGTTGTGGGCCAGGTCCCCAATTGGGGGCGTGAGAGAGGCAACCACACATTGATGTTTCTCTCTCTTTCTCTGTCCCTTCCCCTTTCTCTGCAAATAAATAAAATCTTTAAAAAATACAATGAGATAAAATGTAGAAATAAAAATAGCTTATTAAATATAATAATTTAGAAACAATCTATTTGGAAATTAACACATTAAAATAATTACTCATAAGCTATTCAGAGGACAGGCATTTTCTTGAATTTCATATATTACTGTAGTCAAAGATCTTGAAATATTTCCATGTGAAACATTAAAATCTTTTAATAGAACTTTTCCAAAGAGTAGGAACCAAGACAAGGCTGAGCCAAGTGATTGGTTTGTAAAACATACCATGTACTGACAATGACTTTTGAAAATGCCTAAGAGGAGAAAAGAAAAGAAAGAACGGTTTATATGGGAGAAGCAAGCACTTGGAGAGAAAAAAATGAATTTAACTTGCTAAGTAAAGTCTTAAAGCCAAGTCTCCAAGCAATGCCAAGTACTAACCCACTGGCTAGAAGGAAGGGTTCCTGGTAGAGCTCATTACTGCACACTGAATTTCCTATTCTTTCAAGGAAAAAATATATATTCCGTCAAGGTAACTTCCCCCCTCCAAGGAAACTGTGAAATTTTCATGGAGAAACATCTGCATGTTAAAAGGAGCTACTGAATCATTCTGAGGCATTTTGTCCGTTTGTAAATTCCTAGTTTAAAAAAAAAAATTCCTAGCTTAGATGGTACAATGAATATACATTGATTTAGAAACAAACTCTTTTGTTCACTTGTTCGAGTGCACCTCTAATTCCTAAAACCTATTAATTTGCTTTTATTCAATTATACAATACTTTCAAAAACAGAATATGTAATATTCTTTGTAAAGTGGCTTATATGAAATTGTATTAAGCTATTTCACATTTCAAAAATCACAAGATTTCTGACATTCCCTAGAAGATTCATCCTTTGTGCAAGATCCAAAATGACCTTGTTAATTAAGTGCAGTCAAGACAAACCAGCTCTGTTCCCTCCCCTACAGAGCAGTAGTGCTTGTCATTAAAATAGAATTTAACTAAATGACCATTGAGGTATTCCTTTAATAGTGGGGTTATGGGTGATTTTCAACAATAAACCTGTTGAAAATCTGTAAAGCAAACAAAGGAATTTTTAAAAGGCAATGACAAAGTCTTGGCCAAAGAGTAAAACAGTGCAAAACAAAGGGGGTGGGGGAGAGGAGCAACAGACGATGAATTTTGAGAGGTTCTAGAGCCCTTATCCGCTGAAGGGGAAGGCCTTCCCCTAGTGACCGGAGACCCTGGGTGTCCACAGTAACCCGGTGTACATCACACTGTGCTTCCCACTCAGTGATGAGGCCACATGCCTCTTTTCTTACGTATTAGCTAAAATACCGCAAACAAAATCCAACCTCAAGGTAAAGGTAAGGAAATGGTCACAGAATTTGAAAACTCAAATTGCGCGACTCTAGAGGTTAGCCACATTAGAACAAATTTAAACTTGGGAGTGAAAGGAAAAAATGATTCTACGTTCCCCTGCCCCACAACGGTAAAAACACTAGATGCCAGGGAAGTGGCAAATTTTGCCTTACCTGCCTCACCCCATTCCGAATGTTCTAGAGCCTCTGCAACATCCCGCCCGGCGGTCTCTCTTACCGGCCTCTCCAAGGCCTTACTTGGGCCTGTGATGATCAAGCTCTTGAACGCAATTCACAGCCACACGTTAAGCACGCAGCAGCCTACCGCCCACGTGTGCTGCGCATGCGCGTGCGCCTGCGCTCTTTCCTAAATCCGCCTCGATTTGCCCTTCCTCCATGCCTGCTGTTCTCCCACGTGGGAAATTCGGAAACCATGCTTTGATGTATATTTTATCGTTCTTGTTTTTCGTCTCTCAGCTCTACAGGTGTCTCATTCTTTTATTTTTGTCCTGTTTTTCTCCCGTTCTAGTTTCTCATGCTTGTTGCCATTCTTTTATCTGGCACAATTGTTTTCTCATTACCAAAGCCACTTAGCTTATTTCATCTCCTTGCTTCCTCACTTATTCCTCATAAATATACTTCTACTTTATTTTACATTATTCTCATATTTAATCTCATATTTTCAGCATATTCTTTACATTTGTCTTATTCTTTCACGTATTTCATTCTCAATTTCATTTTAGTTTCATCCCTTCCCCATTAAACTCTAATATTCATTCATTTTCACATATTCTCTTCTCACCTTTCTCATATTTATATATTTCCATTTTCTCACAGTCTCGTTTCAACAGCATCACAGATTATACCTTATTCTTTTATATTTTCTCATTCCTTGCATTGTGTTCCATTACTAACACTCATTCTCTACCATGTTATTTTCTGTCACATTTCTCTCACATATACTTTCACACTTTCTCTGCAGTAGTTCTCTCTCTCATTTTTTGAAAAACTTGTATTGTCGAGCTGCAGCTGGGAATACCAGTACGTGGAAAAACTGCCTAAATTATACTTGGTTTTTCAACTACGTGGAGGCAGGCTTGTTGCCCCTAATCCTCCTGTTGTTCCAGGGTCGACTGTAATTGTTGGTGTAACAGTTAAGTAAGGAAAGGTTTACTCTAGTGTTTATTTGTCTGCTGGTAGATGAACTTACTGGTTAGTGCTCAATTCGGATGAATGGTGGTGCCGAGGCTGCGCAAGCCCATAGGAAATGAGGGTGAAGACAAGCCTACCCAGGGACAGTGACTGTTTTACAACAGGGTGTGGCCTAGCAAGAGCCTCTCCTTAGTTGTCCACAATCATACCACCTGGTTACTGAAATTTCTACAAGCAACGAGGGGGTAAGGGAATCTCAATGTCAAGTTCTCAAACAATTTCACTTTATGGCATATTGTTTTCCTCACAAGATCAACTAATCTCTCTGAGGGTTCTCACTATCTTATAGGTCCCAACTAGGTCACAAACAAGCCCAAACCTTTTCCCTTATGTGTCTCTTTAAAATGTCACACAGATGGGGAAATAAAAATAAATATACATCTTGGGAATGGAAAATAGATCATTGCAATCATCCTTAAGCCATGAAATAAAGAAACTAATGGTTAAAAAAGAAAACTATAAGACAAATTTCATAGATATATATATAATTCAAATTTTAAGAAACAGTGAAGGGAAAAGAATGAGCAAACAGATACTGCAAAAAAAAAAAAAAAAGGTTAAGGATCTTGTGAGAAGAATGTTCCAGAAGTGTCACAGTTTCAGATATGCTGAGGAGAAAATGCCATGTAGACTCATATTTTACCACAAAGAAGACAAAATATTCCAAAGAGAGTTTCAGTAAAGTCACAGGATGGCAGACACAACAGAGAAATTCAAATACTAGAGGAAGAGAACCTACATAGATTCATCTTTATGCCTAATGGTATGAATCAGGTAAAATGTAACTGAAGATCAGTCTGCCTGCCCAGTGTCAAATAAAAACAAATCTGGAAGTAAGTAAAGATAAACTTTACTCAAAAGGACTTTTGCAACAGGGAGAACACTCTGACCTCAGGATCTGCAAGAGTCTCAAAATCAAACAGAGAAAGGCTTTCCTTACACAAGAAGAAGTAAGCTGGGCTAGCAAGGACTTTGTGGGGAGAGGGGCGAATGTTGGGAGTGAGTAGTTTGGTAAAATCAGAGTGCTTCAACAGAAAATTGTTTCTCTCTGTGGTCAACCAATTCTTGATTCTCAGAATGGGCTGTTAAGGGGGAAGGTTCAGCACCGTGGTGCTTGCTTGTTGGGTGAGTCACATTTAAGGGACCTATGGGTCCCTTAAAATTTGGTCCCTTAAAGTTTGGTCAAGCCAAGTCAGAAGGTAAATAATCATGAGGACTTGGTAATCAATAGTAAGTTAACACTACCTTCTCTACCTGGAAGCCTCCAATAGCAAATCTGTTCTGAGCACTGTACTTAGGCTGACCACTCCATTTTCAATATTTATTTCTATTTCATTTCACAAATACTTTTGGAACCTCTTTGTTTGTCAAAGCTGTGTCTTACTTGTTTTCCTGTTCCACACCAGATTAAACCACCAAATGGAAACAGCATTAGTGATTAGGAAAGCCAAATTTCTTACATTGCAGATGACAAAAAGGGGCTTAGAATAGTGAAGCAACTTGCCCACAGGCCATACAACCAATAGCAGAATAATAGCAGAAGCAGAACTGAACTCTAATCCTTAATATCTCTCTTTTTCCCCTCTCTCTCTCTCTCTCTCTCACTCTCTCCACCCCCCCAGCTCCCCCCCCCCACACACACACACATTATATGTCTGAAAAACTGTCATGGTCACTGATGGTGAAAATGGATATCCTTTTGCTTAAGAGAGTTTGGCTTCACTGTATAGTTATATTTAACTTAACTCTGCTTATACATTTTATTTCAATTCTTTCTAAAATGTAAAGTCAATCTTTTTATCTTGGAACACATATACCTACTAAAAAAATGATGCTTTTTTTCCAATATAGAAAATTACATTAGAAAAAAATGGTCATAGGTTCAGGGAAATAGCAGGAGAACATTAAATCATACTGAGGTCAGAGTTATGGTTTTGGTTTTAATTAGTCATAATACAACACAATCAAAGAATAATTTGTTGTGACTATCATATTAACAAAGTTGTTTTTAATAATGAATACAGTTCAAAATAACCTAAGGTGAATCTCCTCAGAGGTATTTGTTTGGCTACTAATATTCATCAGAGGACACTGCAGAATTCACACTTTCTCCATCTGCAGTCTGAAGTGAACAGAGAGCAGTAATGGGCAAGCTAAAATGATGAATTAGGTAGAAAATAATTTAATTTAAAAGGAGACATTAAGCGTGATTAAAATATGTTTGCTATACCTATTGCAGTGAAACAACAAGGATTTGAGAAACCGTAACCCATCTTTTTACAACATGAAATATGGGAAAAAGTCTGATGAAAGTAATATGTCATTGAAATATGCCACTAATGTGGTCTCTTGCCTATTTGTCTTTTATTTGTTTTACATTTTCATATTCTTAGAAACCATGTATTTCTAGAGCTAATGATATTACGCTACATTATACATACTGTGATCTAGATGTCAAGATCTAAATGAATATAAAAGAGCTATTCCAAAGATGTATGAATATGGCAAAAAGCAGCCTCATCTCCTTTAATCAAAGAACAATTGCTTAGAGATAAGCTGATAACATTTTGCTAACTACAGACAATAAATAGTACAATAGAAATCACAATCGAATAATAAAATGCACCATTTTAACCATTGAATATGTATTATCCCTGATGTGTGCCATATGTCGCAGATTTAAAACTATGCTTTTCATAACTACATTTAAAAAGTGAGATGTGTTTCAGAATGGCAAAAAAACATGGCATGTTAGATTTTCCTCTAATGCTTCCTCCTACCACCACAACTATAACTTACAAGGTTAGACCAGAAAATTACATATTCTGATTAAAGAATTTTTGTTTAATAGACATATACAAACATATATGTACACATGCACATATTTATACTCACATAAATACACACATGGCTTTAATTGGATAAGGCAAATTCCTTGTATATACACAAATCAACTTAATATCTTTAAATGATTTAACAATTGAAGTAACACAGAAGAAGGGCAAAAGTCTTTTTCTTATATTGATACCACAGAGTGTATATTAGAGGAGAAAGAGCAAGTGAGCACTAGATAATAAAAATATATAAATCTTTTAGAGACAGAACATTTGGGTTTGAGTCCTGACTTCTAAATGACTCCAGATAAATAACTGAATCCCTGTGCGCATCACTTTGTCTAATTGGAGAATGGAACTTATCCCTGTCATTATAATAAGAATCCAATAAGAGAACATGTGAACAAATTCTTCATAAACTGTGTAGATCAATACAAACGAAAACTCAGCTAACTTCCTAGCCACCTTCTCCACATGCCCCTCAGTGGTTTGATCAAGCGGTGAGCCTGACAAGGAAGCATGTGGTGTTCTACATGTCAACTGTGATTTTACTTTTTAAAAAAAAAATTATTACTTTTTTAACATTTTATTTATTTTATCTTTAGGGGGGAAGGGAAGGAGAGAGGGAGAGAAATATCAATGTATGGTTGCCTCTCATGTGTCCTTTGCTGGGAACTGGCTTGCAACCCAGGCTTGTGCCCTGACTGGGAATCGAATCGCGATCCTTTGGTTCACAGGCCTGCGCTCAATCCACTGAGCTACACCAGCCAGGGCTGATTTTACTTTTTTTATACTTACAAATGGTCTGTTTCCTCAGTCCTCAACATAGCCTACAACACGACATAAACGAAATTGCCAAGTTTTGGGATCCAGACCCCTGGGTTGGAATCGCAACTACTCTTTCTCTCATGTGGTTGTCATCACAGGCATGTCACTTTAGTTTTTCTGAGCTTCAAGTTATTTATTTATTTTTTAAAAGATTTTGTTTATCTATTTTTTAGACAGAGTAAGGGAGAGAGAAACAGAGGGAGAGAAACATCGATTGGTTGGCTCTCACTTGCCCGCAAGTGGGGACTCAGCCAGCAATCCAGGTGTATGCCCTGACTGGGAATTGAACCGGCGACCCTTTGGTTCACAGGCCGGCATTGAATCCACTGAGCCATATCAGCCAGGGCTCAAGTTATGTATTAATATGATAGTAAAAATGGTACCTACTTCCCAAACCTATTTGAGTGAGATATTGCTTGTTAGTTTCTAGCATCATACTTGGCACATATTAGGCACTCAGCAAAAGGTAATAACATTGCCCTGATCCATGTAGTTCAATTGGTTGGGTGTTGAACTGCAAACTGAAGGGTTGCAGGTTCAGTTCCCAGCTGAGATCCATACATGGGGCAATTGGTTGATGTCTCTCTATCACGTTGATGTTTTTTTCCCTCCCTTCCCCTCTGTCTGGAATCAATAAAGGAAAAAAAGTTTTAAACATAAAGTAGTGATATCATCAATATTGATATTTATTACCCTCATCCAGCAATTATGCTTCTGGCTCTGAATGGCAGGATTTCAGCCCTGGGCATTTTTCCCTGAGATGTTTTCATAAAGAATACTACTCAATACAATACAAGGTGAATCTGCTCAGAAGAACGTGTTTTGATATTAATATCTATGAACAGATACTGCAGAATCCACACTTTCTACATCCAGTGGGGATTTTTCTGTTACAGATCCTTTCTTCTCAGACTTTCACTTATAATAAGGAGATTTTTCACATCTCAGTAACCTATATAGCATATAAATGCCACACCAGTGAATTTATATATTCAAAACAAAACATTATATTTAAGGGTGAAGTTCCCAAGCAACCCTTAAATGAAACATATTTGAATAACAATGTAGTCACATTCTTAACTAATGTTAACTTGTACTTTTCTAGATGATTTGGCCTAAGCCTAGTGAAGACAGTCCTGGCCAGAGAGAATGATTACCTACGAACTTCGATAAGCCGTAAAGCACACCCAACTTGCAGTGATGGAAATTTGCATGTTCAGACTCCCTGCTTCTCCAAATTGGACAGAAAAGAAGGAAGAACTTGTTACATTCACTCTTTTGCAAAGCAGTGATTTAGAAGCCACTTGATTTGTGACTATATTTATTCCTTCCTCTGTCTCACTTACCACTAGTGATGGCTCTATCCCACAAATCATCTCTGAGAATTTTCTAGAGACTTTTATATCTATTTCATGAACGATACTTTGGGGGAGGAAACAAACTGTCAGTAGATATAGGTGAGTAATGAGTACCATGAAAATAAAACTTAAAGGAAGAAAAGGCAGAGAGTGTATGGTGGGATGGGAATATTTTAAACTGGGTGGTCAGGGAAAGCCACACAAATTCAGTAATGTTTATTCAGAACCCTAAAGAGGGGAGGACATGATTTGTGTGGTTGGTCTGGGTGAAGGGCATTTTGGGAAGAGGAGACAGCAAAGGCTGATGTCCTGAGATAGAAGCGTGTTGGATGGCCTTGAGGGGCAGAAAGGAGAGCAGTCCAGTGACAGCAGTGCAGACAAGGGGGTGAGGGAAGTGACCAATCAGCCTTGTATAGAGTTGTTTACGTTGATAATATACATACAAGGCTGTCATGGAAAATACTAGTAAAATGTTCTCTTTTTTAAAAGATTTTACTTATTTATTTTTAGAGAGAGGGGAAGGAAGGTTGAAAGAGAGGGTGAGAAACATCGATGTGAGAAACACCAATCGGCCACCTCTTGCATGTGCCCCAACAGGGATAGAACCCACAACCCAGGCATGTGCCCTGCTCTGGAATTGAACTGGTGACCTTTCGCTTCTGTGGGATGACACTCAGCCAACCAAGCCACACCAGTCAGGGATAGTAAAAACTTCTTAAATACAAATGAAAGAAGGCCTAAGTAAATGAAAGGAATAGCACGTTTTCTACATAAGGTGGTATATTGAAACTCACCATCTGAAAGAACAATAATACATTTTCCCAAATTGATATGTAGTTTCAATACAATAATGCCAATCAAATTTCTACAGGCTTTTATAGTGTGTTTTAAATATTTCCTAATGATATGTCTGTTTGCTAAAATGGCTCAAAATGAAGACTTTTGCTCATCAAGAGATACACAAAGTTAACAATTATGTGAGAGATTGGGAGGTGAAATGGTCATTGTCAAAACACAATAAAAAAATTAATACCTAGACTACACAAAATACTCAAATTAACAGCAAAAGCAAAATCAGAGATAATGATAGTAAAAAGGGACACAAATATGAAGTCAATTCATAGAAATGTAAAACTGAATATATTACAGTAGTAATCAAAGAACTGCAAATGAAAAAAATGAACCGGCACTTGCCATCTACATTAGTGTCAAAAAAGTGAAAATCTGCTGTGGCTGGTTTAGCTCACTGAATTGAGCATGGGCCTGTGAACCAAAGGGTCGCCAGTTGGATTCCCAGTCAGGGCACATGCCTGGGTTGTGGCCAGGTCCTCAGTGGGGGGCATGGGAAAGGCAACCACACATCGATGTTTCTCTCTTCTCTTTCTCTCTCCCTTACCCTCTCTCTAAAATAAAATCTTAAAAAAAAAAAAAAGCAAAAGTCTGATACCAAATGTTGGCAGGTACCATGTACCCTCATGGACATGAATGAGTAGTTCATTCAGTACAGCCATTCCAGAGGTCAAGTCAATATGGCAGTCCTTAGTGAAAGTAAATATATACATATTATATAACCCAGCAAACACTACTCCTGAAATATTACTCTAAAGAAACCCAGGTTACAGGACCATAAGAGGATATGTACAAAGTCATTCGTCACAGAGTTGTTTGTGGTACTGGAAGCTGGCGGCAACCAAGCTGGTTGTTTATCACCAAAAGAGTGTATAAACAAATGTGGACGTGTACTGTGGAATACTTTGCAGCTGTGGTAACAATAAACTAGATTTCTTTTTGGCCACCTGGGTGGGTCTTGGAATTGTAGCGCTAACTGAAATCATCTGAAACCATGATACCTCTAGCTCAATACCATTTATATAGATTTTTCCAAAGACTACAGTACTGTATTCTTGACCAAAACACAGAGCCTTGACACATTAAAACAATGAAATCTTGCACGTTCTTTTTCTTTTTCAATATTACTTACTCTTGTGACTTGGTTTCAGAATTATATTGCTTTGAGCCCAAGGATAACCTATGAAATCCCTCTTCCAAGAAATGGACTGATCCATGACATTGGCTTCGTCAATAAAAGACTGTATAAACCACTCTGCAGTTCATACCTGGCATAGGAAGAAAGGAGAGAAGGGGTGGATAGCGGTTTATGTTGGAAGGTCACTATTCTCAAAAGAGTGAAGGAACAGACAATTTCACATTTCCTGTAAACAGAATTTTGTACCAATATTGTTAAAAGAAAAAGGAATAAAACATCTTCTTTGAAGCTGCAAAGAAACTATTCATAAAATATAGAACAGGACAATAGTGATAATGCATTATATGTACAGCACAGTATATTCTCATGTTGCCCTCTTGATGGACCTGTTGCATTTACTAAGGCTTAAAAAAATAAGATGCTCTATATAAAAGTAATTTGCTAACTTCACTAATTGGCCAATACATTAACAATAGCAATTGTATTACAAATTCCAAGCTCTATTGCACTTTATCTAACAGCTTTTACAAGTAATTTCTTTAGTATATCCACATATTTTATTGATTATACTATTTACCGTTGTCCCAATTTTTCTCCCTTTGCCCTCCCCTACCTGGTACGCCCCAATTCCCTCTGGCAATCGCCCCCTTAGTTCATGTCCATGGGTCGTGCATATAAGTTTTTTGGTTACTCCATTTCCAAACTGTTCTTAACATCCCCCCGTCTATTCTATACCTACCAATTTGTGTTTCTTAACCCCTGTACCTTTTCCCCCTTCCCATCCCAACTGGTGACCGTCCAAATGATCTCCATATCTATGATTCTGTTTCTGTTCTGCTTGTTTGCTTAGTTCATTCTTTAGATTCAATTGTTGCTAGTTGTGAATTTATTGCCATTTTAATGTTCATAGTTTTGATCTTCTTTTTCTTAAATAAGTCCCTTTAACATTTCATATGATAAAGACTTGGTGATGATAAACTCCTTTAGCTTTACCTTGTCTGGGAAGCACTTTATCTGCCCTTCCATTCTAAATGATAGCTTTGCTGGATAGTCATCTTGGATGTAGGTCCTTGCTTTTCATCACTTTGAATATTTCTTGCCAGTCCATTTTTGCCTGCAAAGTTCTTTGGAGAAATCAGTTGACAGTCTTATGGGAACTCCTTTTTAGGTAACTCTCTCCTTTCCCTTTGCTGATTTTAATATTCTCTCTTTGTCTTTAACTTTTGGCATTTTAATTATGCTGTCTTGGTGTTGTCGTCCCTGCATCCATCCTGTTGGAACTCTCTATGCTTCCTAAACTTATACGTCTATTTCCTTCACCAAATTAGGGAATTTTTCTTTCATTATTTTTTCAAATACATTTCCAATTTCTTGCTCTTCTTCTTCTCCTTCTGGGACCTCTATGATTCAAATGGTACCTTTGAAGTTGCCCCAAAGGCTCCTTACCCTATCCTCGTTTTTTGGTTTTTTTTTTTTTTTTTTCGATTTTTTTTCTTCTTACTGTTCTTATTGAATGTTTTTTCCTTCCTTTTTTCGGTTAGAGCAATTGAACTGGCAACCTCCCGATTCGCAGGCTGGCATTCAATCCACTGAGCCACACCAGCCAGGGCTAACCAGTGTTTTGAACTCTGCATCTGATAAATTGTTTATCTCCATTTTGTTTAGTTCTTTTTCTGGAGTTTTCATCTGCTCTTTCATTTGGGCCATATTTTCTTACCTCCTCATTTTTCTGGGCAGCCTGCGTGGGTTTGTTTCCACGTATTAAGTAGAGCTGCTTAGACTCCCTATCTTGGTAGTGTGACCAGTTGTAGAAAAGTGGGTCCGTAAATTGCATGGGATGGAGGCTTAGGTAATTACCAGGGCAGGGCAACTCATGTGAACCACGTTGTGGAGTCTCAGATACAGCGTTGCTGCTCTGTATCTCTGTGTGGAGGAGGGCTCAGAGAGGGGACAATGCTGCTGCCTGGCCTCTGGAGTTTTGTCTGGGAGGAAGCTGTCCCCCGGCATTCATCCTGATGGCAGACACTTCGGTTTCTCCCTGTGTGCCACTGGTGCCCTTCCAGCTGCTGCCCCAGTGCTGGAGCCCAGAAGGAGTGAGTCTGTGAAATCCTAAGTCCATTGCAGGCCCTTTAAAAGAAGACTCCTGAGAATCCCACAGTTTCTTCTGCTGCCCCAACCTTCACTGGTTTTTACAGCCAGAAGTTATGGGGACTTATCTTCCTGGCACTGGAACCCTGGGCTGAGTGGTCTGGTGTGGGGTGGGATCCCTTCCTCCCTGAGGTATCCCTCCCAATTTTCATCCACCACACCTGGGTGTAGGATGGCCTGTTCTACATCTCCACATCTCTGCATCACCTACCTGTCTGGATGAATGTGAGTTCTTTAATTCCTTGGTTGTTGGACTTCCATACAGCTTGATTTTTCTGATGATTCCACATAATAGTTGTCTCGTAATTTAGTTGTAATTTTTGCTGTGGTTGTGTGAGGAGGCAAGCCATGTTTACCCACGCCCTCCATCTTATAAGTCACTTTCACCTACACTAATTGTGAAGTCCTTTAAAAAAAAAAAAGGCTCTAAGTTAGGCAGCTATTACCAGTCCCAGTTTACAGAATTAAAAACTGCGTCCCAAACACATTGTCATGTAGCTAGTAAATTATAGAAGAGGTACTAAAAACATCTGTCTCCTGGCTAGAAGAGTGAGAAATTCTGGAAAGTACTGAATGAGAAAGCAGATATTTGTTCATTAGCATAATATTTTCAAGACAAAAGAAGTAGCAGAAACTGAACATATGTGTTACACTAAGCCCAGCATCCCCCCAATGCTAAATTCTAAATTTGTTTCAATATATTATAGAATTAGAGTGACATACTTACGTGCTTAGAAACTCAATAAAGAGACCAACTAGTACAGGTAATTAGCAATAAATGATCTGCTGTTTTAATATTTCCATCACATATTCTGAGTAGGTTCTGAAATATTAAATTAAGAATAATGATATTCTTCAGGAAGATATGCAAAACAGGAAAAAACCTTCTATTTTGTGTGGTAAAATTTCCACTTGGTTCATGTTTTATTAATGAAAACTCGCTAACTATGGCACTCATATATTTCTAAAAATATTATTCTAGAAAGACTTGGAAAGGAACAGTGCACATACTCAGTAAGTGACTATTTACCATAGATGAAAAAATAACACTTAAATTTTCTTGGATAATTAGCTGTTGAAAGGGGTTCTATATTTTCAGAACCATTCCAACATATAATTCAAATGTCTGTTATTAAACTTACCTTCACAAATAAACCTAGATGGCTTTTTGAAATATTTATTTAAGCTCTGACCTGTGTGGCTCAGTTGGTTGGGTATTATTCTGCAAATTGAAAGGTCGCCAATTTGATTCTAGTCAGGGCACACATCTGGGTTGCAGGCCAGGTCCCCTATTGGAGGTGCATACCAGAGGCAACCGATCAATGTTTCTCACATCGATGCTTCTCTCCCTCTGTCTCTCCCTCCCTTCCTTCTCTCTAAAAATAAATAAATAAAATCTTTTTAAAAAGAGAAGTACTTATTTAAAGTTCAAAATTTACTTGTAAATTCATTGTTTACACTTTCTTGTCAAGTTTGGTTTCATGCAAGTCTACACAGACATACCTTTTCTCAGAGGCTGCCACAACAAAAGATATTTATTTTAAACTGGAACACAATTCCAAGTTATCTTTTTTTTTAAACATTTTATTTCTTTATCTTTAGAGGGGAAGGGAAGGAGAGAGGGAGAGAAACATCAATGTATGGTTGCCTCTTGTGTGTCCCCTGCTGGGAACTAGCCCCCTGCAGGGAACTGGCCTGCAACCCAGGCATGTGCCCTGACTGGGAATCGAACCGAGATCCCTTGGTTCACAGGCCCGAGCTCAATCCACTGAGCTACACCAGTCAGGGTCCAAGTTGGACTTATAATAATACATTACCTGAGAAATTCATCAAGAATCACTGAGCAACGGATGATCCTTCCTTCCTTCCTCTCTCTTTTCTTTTTCCTTTCCTTTCCTTTCTTTCTTTCCTGTTACTTGGCAGAAAACAGGTGCCTTATGACTTCACAATATTGCTATGACAGTCATTTACAAGGTCAGTTTCTGTACCCTTACATGTAGCCTGCTTAATTTCTGTGTAAGACTGACTTGCCTCTTGAAAATATCCCAGATTCATTTGAATTTCATTAACTTGCAATCCAAAGTGTTTTGTCATACCAATTATTTGGTTATAGTATGAATTAGAAGGAAGAGTGCATATTGCTCATAAGTAAGGAATTGCATTTAATAATATTTTCCAACTCTAGTTGATAGTGATGTCATTAATATGGATAAATCAAAATATTAAAAACAAGTGATTGTATCATGTTCACTCAGTTTACTTGGGTAGAGGGTGAGGACTCCATGTGGACCTGAAAATATCACCATGAACAGCTTTCTGAATTTGCCCTCATGATAAACTCTGAAAAATAAGAAGCCAGGGAGCATAATTGTCATATATTGACATTCTAAACCTTGGGAGGTTTGGATTTAGTTCTAGCTATAAATGTGACTATGTTGGGCTGAATGTTTATTACATAATTTTAAATACACTTCTCCCAAGATATTCCTCTTTGGAGGAGATGCTTGAATTTTACATAAAATATTTATGATTATGGTGCATGTCCTAAAGAAAGTAATGCCTAAGTAGCAACAAGGGAGGAGAGAAGAATCCAATCACCTAATGAGAATAAGCTACTTCCAAGGCTGCATAATTCAAAGGGGTGTCATTCACATAGATCAGAATGTGAAAGATGCTCCCTGTGTTTGCGTAAGTAAATAAAAATAGATCAGAATAAATGTAAATGGACTGAAATAGTAGCTTACACCTGTAACTCAATTTTCTCCAGGAATCAACAGAGTGCCAGGACCAGCTGAGTTGGATTAATAATAGCAACCCAAATTTCTTTTTAAAAATATTTTATTTATTTTATTTGTAGAGAGGGGAAGGGAGGGAGAAAGAGAGGGACAGAAACATCAATGTGTGGTTGCCTCTTGAGCACCCCCTACTGGGGACCTGGCCCACAACCCAGGCACACGTCCTGACTAGGAATCGAACCAGTTACCCTTTGGTTCACAGTCAGGAGCTCAATCCACTGAGCCACACCAGCCACAGCCCAACCCAAATTTCTTATCCTCTTACGCTATACATTGAGTTCAGAGGGACCTCAGCCTCTGGTTCGGATCCCTATATTTTCAAACATTCCTGGGAATTCCCAAAGGAGATTCCACATGTTCTCACAAGTCCAGGCAGCTATGTACATCACCAGCATTTGCTCTTAACTATTGCCATGTTCACTGAGCATTCCTGCCTGTGACAGGCCCTGCCACTCTATCCTGCTGGACATGGCAGCCTTCCACCAGAGCTCCCGGTCTGTTATACCTGTTCCAAACGCCATTTTCATGTGTTTTGCTTCGGAGGCCCCTCAGTTCACCATGCAAAGTGTCTTCCAATAGGTCATTGCCAGAGTTCATCATGCAAGTTTAGATAACCACTTGAACCATTGATGGGCACAACTTTAGGCTACACAGGCTGGGAGTCCAATCATAAGGGTATGCCATACTCTAAAAGTTACCAGATGTTTTCAGGGACATTCTGTCATTTAATCCACACAACGACAACAACCCTGTAAAGTAGATTAGATTATGCTGTGAAAGAAATCAAAATTCAGAGAGTAAACATTATTCGCTCAAGGTCACTTAAATGACTTGATAATATTAGGCAACTAGAATCCTTCCTCTATAACACTCATTGTTTTGCTGATTCTGCCTTATGAGGTGGCCTATTTCATTTTATTTGGAAAACTTTCTGCTGAATTAGGGCACCAAAGTAAGAGGCATTAACAGAACGCCATGTTTAGGCACTATCAGCCTAAGCGTCACAGACAAGTCATAAGAGCAGTAATGATCGCATCACCCGATGTGACAGACTGTGCTTCATGCAGGTAAACTTGGACCGACCAGACTAACAGTCTTACTATACAGAGAGTGGTTGCAATGGACTGGTGGGGAAAGAAACCAGTTTGCAGAGATTTGAGGAGAAGGGAGGGAAAAAAAACTAAGAAAACAAGGCTAGATTATTTTGAGATGCTCAAGCTATTTACTTCAAGAAGCTTAGACTCTTTGAAGAATAAAGGACATAGATGAGGATCATGCGCAGCAAGAAATCTTTCCTACTTAGGAAAGGAAATTTTTTAGTATGTTTGATGACAAACAAGAGGAAGAAAAATTGGAAGTACAAAAGAGAGGGAAGACATACTTATATAGAGTAGAGGCCCAAAGAAGGCAGAAGGGATGGATCAAATGTACATTGTCACATGGTTATCATTGCCTAATCTATATACTCATCCTTTTTTAGGCATTTTTAGTATTCTTTCTCATTCTGTTGCCTTTCTGACAATATTGTCTGCACTATCTTTAGTTAAAGAAAACACCCCTAATTTTACCATAATTAAATTCATCAGTTTTTGGTGCTTTTGGAATTTTGTTTAAAAACTCTTGAGTTCAGCCCGTTATAACAAAATACCACAGGTGGGTTATAAATAACCTAAGTTTATTTCTCACAGTTCTGGAGGCTGGAAGTCTGAGATGAAGGTGACAGCATGATCAGGTTCTAGTGAGGACCTTCTTCTGGGTTGCAGATGGCTGACTTTTCTTTGTATTTTCATGTGGCAGAAAGAGAGCCATAGCTCTCTAGGGTCTCTGGTAAGGGCACTAATCCCATCATGAGGGCCCCACCCTTATAACCTAATCATATCCCAAAAGCCTCACCTTCAAATACCATCACTTCGGGGATTAGGTTTTAACATATGAATTTTAAGGGGACATAATCATTCAGTCCACAGAAAACATATTCTCCAAACCTAGATAATAAAAATAACCTATAAATTTTATTAACTTCATAGTGTTACCTTTCACATCTGGAGTCCCACATTATTTGTGGCTGTGGATAGGAAATCAATTCTATTTTTCCTCATATAATGAACTAAATTTCTTAATATCATTTACTAAACAAATGCTCCTTTACACGTGATTCATGGTCTCCTCTTTATTGCATGTTGAGCTCCCATATAAATGGTATTTAAATTCTATTGAAATACATTTAAAAGCATGATAACAGCTTTATAGTAAATGTTTGCAATATATTTAGAATTTAAACCCTTTGCAAAACTATAAACACACAGTGATAAATCTGTGCTATCAATTTAAAATGAATCAGAGAGTATACCATATTTTCAAAACTCTGTTGATGAGTATAGAAGAAAAAGTTCATCAACCGTAGTTAAAACGCATGTTTCCCCTCTGTTCCATAGATTATCTGAGGTGTATTTTGTAGGAGTGAGCCAGAAGGCTTTGCTAGTTCCTACCTTTAAACTTTATTAATTTCCCTATTGTTTTTTTTAGAGACAGGAGAAGGGAGGGAGAGAGCGAGGGAGAGAAACACTAATCATTTGCCTCCTGCAAGCACCGAACCCACACCCCAGGCACGTGGCCTTACCAGAATCAATCCCTCAACCTCTTGCTTTGCAGACGCCCAACCAACTGAGCCACACTAGTCAGGGCTAGTACTTCATCTTCATAAGTATGTTGGCACTCTCCTGTCAACTAAGTCCCTAGGGAACTGAGCATTAAGATAATATGCCATAGGAAACCTCACCAAGAAGCTAGTTAAATGAGAGGATGTTAAAAGAAAAAAAAAACTAGAAAGGAACTCATATCATATTCTTCTGCATACTCAGGGCCTGGAACAAAGAAGTTTCTGCAGACATCTATTGTGCTCTTAATTCTCATGTCCAGCGTGTATTCTGTCGGTTATATGGATACTAGTAAAAATCTGTTCCCTTTAGCTCACTTCTGGTCCTATACTTTCAGACCATGAAACCTAATATAAGAAGCATTTAGTTTTATGTCCTTGTTAGTATATTACCAATATGCCATCTGTAAACCAAGAGTCAGTGGTTGAATTTTCCTGTTAGGGAATGTTTCTTATTTTTTAAGAATGTACCTCTTTGAATGTCATGTACACTATTATATAATCAGTGCCTCAAATTCTGAGCAATAATATTAAATAAATTATTTTTCATTCAGCTTAACTAAGCTCCATAAACAGCAGGATTATTCTAAAAGCTCTCTTCCAAGGGTGTGGGACTTTTGAACAATAAAGTCTCAACAAAGACAAATTCAGGCTAGAAGACAGAAGATTCTGGAATGATAGTCTGATAGGGTTCCAGCCTCTTTGCCCAGATCTTAGTGCTACCCCGCATATCAGATAGAAATGAAATAAGAACACGGTTCAAAAAATCTGATGTTTTTCGCTCAAATGTCTAATGTCCCCCAAAGCCTAAATGAAAATATCTGTTCTGCTTTATCTTATTCCTTCCTTCCTTTGCGATACCCAAACTATGTTTTAAATCTGAATTAATCCTAATTGTTAGGAGAAATATTTATATGTCAAAGAAGAAATGAAAAAAGTACTGAAGAAAACTTGAAAAGTCATTTAAAAACACAGAAGTCTTGTGCATTTAACTCATTGTATTTAGTACTTAGCCCAATGAGGGCCCTTGTTATTTTTTAACAGTAAAGAAGACAGATAAAGGTGCCCTCCAAAATCAGGTAGAAGAATATGGACAAATATATATTTATATCCATGTACTTTTTTTCCCCATTAAATAAAGCTGCATGCCACATGTAAGGATATCTAAGGAGAGTAAGAATGGGTTGTAATAACAGTATTACCTTTGTGGTCTCAGTTTCCCCACCTGTGAAATTAAAGCCTTGCAAAATATGATTTCTTAGGATCCTTACATTCTCTGATTCTCACTCCTTCTGGCGACATTTATGCTGTATATAAAAAGATAACTTTCTGGTTATGCGTAAAGTTCCGAGAAGGCAAATCTTTACCTGATTCAAATTAAAAAAGTACCTGATGCCCTGGCTGGTGTGGCTCAGTGGATTGAGTGCTGACCTGCGAGCCAAAGGGTCATGGTTCGATTCCCAGTCAGGGCACATGCCTGGGTTTCGGGCCAGGTCCCCTGTGAGAGGCAACACATCAATGTATCTCTTGCCCAGTGCTATTTCTCTCCCTCTCCTTCTCCCTCCCTTTCCCTCTCTCTAAGAGTAAATAAATAAAATCCTTAAAAAAATTAAAAGTTGGGGACAAAAGCACTTGAAGATTAAACATTAGCTGCTATGACATTCCCCAGCATTATTGGAGTTCACTTATAAGTTCTATAAGAAAAATCATAGGACACTGATGATTAATAAGCTGGAGTGTAAAGCTCCATGAGCATTTGTACAATGTGAACTATTATTAGATTTTAAAGGCACTGGGGAAATCCGCTTGAGAATTTAGACAGATGCCCTTGAATTCTTGTACTTAATGTTAATTTTCATTCCTAAGAAGCTCCGGCTGGGCTGTATAGCAGAGGTCATCTGATGCTGATCAGAAGCTCCTTGTCCTGAGGGTGTGATGCTCAAGGGAGAGCGGTGCAAGGGAGAAGGAGGCAGGTGAGTCAGGGTGCTGGGCGTGGCCAGTCTGAATCAAACGGAAAGCAAGGAGAAAGGTCATATTAAAGAAGTGAAGTTTGTCCATGGTCACAGCTTGAAAGAGGAAGACTGGTCATAATGCCATGAAGAAAACAGACTGTGAGCTTGGTTCCTCCTTGGATTAGCAGGAAAGAGAAATTGGATAATAGCCTCTGAATTTCTATCTGCCTGTCTGCTCCTTTGAGTCAGCGAGTCGATCCTGCCAATGATGTGTAGTGCTGTCATGAGGAAAGGTTGCTTCATCTCACCTGCTACCCTAGGGTACGGTCTTAACTTTCTTATTAAGGTTCCAGCAAAGAATCAGAGAGAGGTTTTTTTTTTTTTTTTTGGAAGCTGGGTTGATTAAACCATTCCTGCTCCTGCACCTTACACTTTATCAATGTGACATAACATGAAGAATAAAAAACATTTTTCACCCAGTGCTAACCTTTTTTGCTCTCATTTATCTTTTTTTTTTTTTACCTTGGATCTCAATTCAGTGTCTATATTCCTAGTCTATAAAAATGGATCAGAGGTCTATTTTAATTTAATATAAATATTTTAACAGTAGACAATTTGGCAAACACCATACTAAACAATAAATGTCACTAAGTCTTCTGGGTGTTTGAGTGCCGCATAAGTGTGCAAATATTTACATGAAATTACATTCACAGATATCCATTCTCATAGAAATACATTCTGTGTATTTAACATAAATATTTTAATAGTTGACAATTTGCCAAATACAATACTAATAAATATCTGTAAGTCTTGTGAGTGTTTGAGTGTTGCATAAGTGTGCAAATATTTACATGAAATTATATTCACAGATATCCATTCTCACAGAAATACATTCTGCGTTTTAAATTTGTAATTTAAGTTTTTATGAACACTCATCTCTGTCTTACAAATACTTGCAAGTTGCCAGCCCATATATAATGGTTCTCAGTTTTCACTCCCCCAGTATTGTGAAAACATTGATTTAAGGAAATTTAGACGGGCAAGAGACCCCTAGAAATTTAGTCCAAACTTTGCATTTTACATATACGGAAATTGAGGCACAGATCAAAGAAGAGACTTGGCCAAAGTCACACAGTTAGTGGCATGGCAATGACAAAACACATTATTTCCTCTCAGTCCGGTAGCCTCTCCATTGTGCCCTACCCTCTACTGCCAAGTAGGCAGTGTGCTACACAAATGGGACCGAAACCATAACTCATTTCCCTCAAAGGACTAGTACCCCGGCCCCATAAAATTGGCTGGCAAGTCCTGTTACTTTTATGTCCTAGTCCTCTAAGACCTAGCTCCAATATCACCACTCCTTTGAAATGCCTTCTTCAGCCCTACCAGAGAGTTAGTCACTTTTTTTTCTAAGATTTCATTTATTTAGTTTTGGAGAGAAGGGAAGGGACAGAGAAAGAGGGAGAGAAACATCCATATGAGAAACATCTATCATTTGCCTCTGCTATGTGCCAGACCAGGGACCAAACCCACAATCCAGGCATGTGGCCTGACTGGGAATCAAAGCAGTGACTTTTTGCTTTGCAGGACGATGCCCAACCAACTGAGCCACACCAGTCAGGGTGAATTAGTCACTCTTAATGACATATTCTAATTTTCTCTCCTTATGCCTTTTATTCTCTCCCCTAATCTTTGAAATTGTCATAGCCAGGGGCCATGTTTCATGTATATCACTATAACCACGTATTAGATTCTCCTGGATGTTGCAATAAATGAACAAAAACCTAGTAGCTTCAAAGAACAGAATTTTGTTCTCTCACAGTTCTGGGGGCCAGAAGTCTGAACTCTGTCACTTGGCGAAAATCAAGGTGTTAGCTAGGCCCTACTCCCTCCAGAGGCTTTGTGAGAGAATCTGTTCCTTACTTCTTCTGAATTCTTGGGGCTGCCAGCTTCATTTGGCTTGCATCCACATCACTCCAATCCATGCTTCTGTGATCACATAGTACCCTCCCCTTCCATTTGTGTCAAATCTCCCTCTATCTCCTGCTGACGAGGATATGTGGGATTGCATTTAGGACCCCATCTCAATATATTCACAGCTGCAAAGTCTTATTCTTTTCATTTAAATGATTTTGTTTATTTTTAGAGAGAGGGGAATGGAAGGTGAAAGAGAGGGAGAGAAATATCAATGTGTGGTTGCCTCTCGCATGCCCCCTACTGGGGACCTGGCCCTCAACCCAGGCATGTGCCCTGACTGGGAATCAAACCAGCAACTCTTTGGTCCACAGCCTGCACTCAGTCCACTGAGCCACACTAGCCAGGGCTGCAAAATCTTATTTTTCCCCCATAGAAAGTGATACTCACAGGTTCCAGAGACTAGGACATGGATAATATCTTTGGGGCAGGAGCCATTATTCAACTTACTGAAAACCATACTTTATAGACCAGAATCTGGCTCATAGCACAAAGAGTCTATATTTGCATAGTTCTTATTACATTTTTGAAGCACAGTTCGCAGGGTCAAATTTCTCCACTTGGCCTTATCAGTCTAGGGAAACCATTTGCACTCAAGATGAGAAGCAGAGATTGAGATTTCAACTGTCTAATGATAAATTGATATCGCAGTTCAAATACAATCACCTTGGGTTATGATAACTGTTTGGAATTTAACAATGCTTCTTTTCTACTGAAAGCATTGCTTGTATATTGTAGAAAGTTAAGGAGTAGAAAAAGAAAATATAAACAAAAAATAAAAATCACCTGTGATTCCTTCACCTATAGATAATTACTATTAACATCATTTTATATTTAATATATGTGCTCCTAATATTGTAGATTATACCATTTTATTATAGTAACACACATATGTATCATATTTTCTTAAATTACTTCAATCATACTATATGGAATGTTTTTGTAGCCGATTTTCATTCACCAAGCATTATATCATCACCATTTCCTCATGTCATTAAAAACTCCTTGTTAACATCATTTTAATAATTGCATAATGTTCCATCATGCAGATGTACCATAGTTCACTTTACCATTCCCTTGATGTTATCCAATTGCACTGTTTGCGACTGGCTCTTTACAGCACTGAGTTATAATACAATGAAAGGCACTTATTAACGTTAATTCAGTACTGGTGGAAGTTGAACCTATTCTCAATGACTGGCAAATGTATACTTCCATAGAGCCACATTTTACAGAAAGTATTAAAATACAGGTGTATCGACTATGTGTCACCCTATTTCATAGCTCAGTTACCTGTGACCCAGCACTCTGCAGCACAAGTGTGTTAAGAGCCAGAGAGTATGGGACAGGAAGAGATGTGTGGCAAAGAGGGAAGGGTTTAGAGAGGGACAAACTGAAATACTTCCTTAAGGGATAAAGACCAATTCAGTTCCTAATGCAGCCAGACAAAGCATGGGACACCCAGGAGACAAGTGAGGTTAGATGGGGAGCCCTGGCTGGTGTGGCTCAGTGGATCGAGCACCAGCCAGAGAACATAAAGGTTTGCCGGTTCAATTCCCAATCAGGGCACATGCCTGGGTTGTGGGCCGGGTCCCCAATGGGAGGTGTGTGAGAGGCAACCAAACACTGATGTTTCTCTCCCTCTCTCCCTCCCTTCCCCTCTCTCTAAAAATAAATCAATAAAATCTTTAAAAAAAAGAAAAGGTTAGATGAGTAGTTGCCGCTGAGTAGCTTGATTAGCTCCAGCAGGCCTGGCAAGATGCAGGAATTTTGAAAGCTGGAGGGAAAGTAGAAAGAATGAAGAATGATTAAAATTAAGACTTTTATACCTGAAGGGCCAGAGTAATTCTGTTAGGTAGGGAAACATGATTTGTGTTTTGTTTTTTAATCCACATTGACTTCCCATTCCCTGTGCCCTTGCTGAAGTCATACAGCGACTGACCATCACTTTTCATAATTTGATACATAACAGCCTGCCATGTGCTATGCTCCATGCAAGTGATTTTACATATATTATCTCTATTCATCCTCACATCAACCCCATGACATTGTATTACTATCCCTGCATTACAGATAAAGATAACTGATGCTCTGTAAGGTAAACAGACACGCAAGACTGGACAGTCACGATGTACTGATTCCAAAGTTCTGTTCTTAACTTTCATCCTCTACCTTCATTCCCAACTTAGGGCATTACAGGTCTCATCTCAAGATATTCTGGTTCTGAGATTCCAGCTGGCACATAACCCAAGCACTTCATACATGTGTAACTTGGGGTACACAGAAAATGCTGGAACTAATCCTCATATGATCTCCCTCCTGGAAAAACAACCTAAAACTTACGACTCACCTCCAACGAGGCAGTTATGTCTTGGACACTCAGTTGCTTTCAATCTCCTCGGTACTGACTTAGGATCTGTAAACACACAGAACCATCACCGTGTAACCGTTAGCACAACTCAGGAATTATTTGAAAGAAAAACGACCTTTAAGAGACATCAAATTAGAGATAAAGATGTCTTTAAATAGTATAACTCCATACTTGAATTATTAGCAAGACATTCTGACTTTCAGAGCATTGACAAACACACCTGCTCATATTAAGATGAGAAAGATATCTTGCTTTATTTAAATGATTTCTCTCTTCACAAAAATTACCACTCACTCATAACATTACATTTAATATCAACTATCATGACATTGATTTGATTGAATTATATATCATGAAGTAGAAGGAATCTGAATTAATTTCTTTTGGCCATGAACCAGTTTTACCTAGACTGTCCAAAACCTAGCTAAGTTTTAATATTTCCTCTATACTTAACTTACTTTCCCATAATTCTTACTTTATATACATGCGGTTTTATTTCTATTCTCTATGATAGCCCATTACAGTTTAGATCTGTTATTTTTGCCTGGTCAAAGCTGTACAGTAATTAAACACTAGGGCTAAGTTTACACTGTTTTCTTCCTTTCTGGCCCATTTATATTCTCTGATTAAATTACAATGTTAGGACTGTAACATATCAGATTTTTTTAAATGCTTCAATGTTTAGTCAATACAAATAGTTGTTTACTACCAGGAACACCTTTCAACAGTACCATAAAATGGTTTATGAACATTTTATTGAGCATTTTTATTGACAGAAAACTCATTACTTTTTTTAAGATTTTATTTATTTATTTTTAGAGAGGGGGAAGGGAGGAAGAAAGAGAGGGAGAGAAACATCAATGTGTGGTTGTCTCTCGTGCATCCCCTACTGGGGCCTGGCCTGCAACCCAGGCATGCGCCCTGACTGGGAATTGAACTAGTGACCCTTTGCTTCGCATGCAGTCTGGTGCTCAATCCACTGAGCCACACCAGCCAGGACAAACTCATTACATCTTGAGGTGGTCTATTCTATCTTTGGGCACTTAGAGCCTTTTTTCCCTTATTTTGACCAAAATTCACCTCCACAAGGTTTCCTCTAATTACTCTTAGTTTTATCTGATGAGGCCACACAGAAAAGTCTAATTCCTCTTTCACTGGTTTATGGTTGCAATATTACAACATTCTGGTACTGATATAAAATAATTAATGATAATAACTAATCATTAGATAGGGCTTACTATATGCCAGGACCTGTGCTAAGTGTTTTACATATATTAACACATTGTGATACAACAATCCTATATAATAGATTCCATTATTATCCTCATTTTACAGACAGGAGATTGAAACACAGAGAGAGCAAATAACTCTCAAAGGTCATGCAGTTGATGAGGGGTGGAGCCGAGATTCTCACTCAGGCTCTGTGGCTGAGACCACTGGACTGTATATATCAAACCTCATTTGCATTATACAATGTTATGTTACTCTCCTTCTCTGTCTCTCTATATATACACACGTACACACACACACACACACTGTTTTACTATATTATGTATTCTAAATGGGTTAAGGAGTTATATGCAAAGCATCAAGTCACAAGAAAACATAGATAAATATATATTTCTGATCTCTTTCCAACACAGTTCTCAGAATCTAGGCTAGAATCCTAACAGGGAAGATTAAACTATCCATTTCTGGGTAATGATTTATAGTGCAGGTGGCAAACAGAAGTCCCACGGGCTGAATCCAGCCCTCTACCTTGTTTTATCTCACCTGGCACCTTGTTTCTACCCGGCAGCAGCGCCGAGCTCTTGCTTAACTGTTAAGGAGCAGTTACATTTATACAGCCCTAAAATTACATTTGGCCCTTTGAAGGTGACCACGAGGCTGATGTGGCCACCGGTGAAAATGAGTTTGATGCCTCTGCTTTATAGGTACTGACATATGCCTATCTACCATACTGAAGTCCACCAGTCCACAGGACAATGTATTTGCTCAGAATTTCCAAATGTATTTCTACTGTCTCATTCTTAAAAAATGCCAACAGCCAGCCTGGCTGGTGTGGCTCAGTGAATGGAGCACTGGTCTGAGAAACAAAGGGCCACCGGTTTGATTCCCGGTCAGGACACATGCCTGGGTTGCAGGGTTGGTCCCAGGTGGGAGCAAGTTTGGTCATAGAATGTTCAAGAGGCAACTGATGAATGTTTCCCTCTCACATTGATGTTTCTCTCCCTCTCTACCACCCTCCCTTCCCCTCTCTCTAAAAATGAACAAAATCTTTAAAAAATAAATTAATTCAAAAATAAAAGTGTACAGAAAATAATAGGTCACATACAAAGATTCTGGAATTTTAGTGCCATCAAACTCCTCAACAGCAATATTAGAAGATAATTTGTTAATGGAGCAGTGCTTTCAAAATGAGAGAAAATTATATTCAACTTAGAATTCCCTGTCAAGAAAAAATATCAATCAACAGTGTGAGGAAAACATATTTTTCTAATAAGCACTGCCTACAAATTTATCTTCCTTGCAATTTAAAAAATAAAATTATGGAAAGCTGGCTACACCAAAATAAGGGAGAAAACCAAGAAAGAGAAGAAGATGGGATCTAACAAGCAGGAGACTCAACCCAAGAAAGTTCCAATGTGATGACAACTCTTATGTCACTGAATGCGATCTCTTTGAATATAAATCAGGTCACTTTTCTCCCCTTATTAAAAACTGTAATGGCTTCACCACACACTTACAACAACATAAACACTCTTTTGGGGGGGCCCTGGCTGATGTAGCTCAGTGGATTGAGCTCGAGCTGCGAAGTAAAAGGTCACCAGTTCGGTTCCCAATCAGGGCACATGCCTGGATTGTGGGCCAGGTCTCCAGTAGGGGGTGCATGAGAGGCAACCACAGATGTTTCTCTCCCTCTCTTTCTCCTTCTCCTCCCCTCTCTAAAAATAAAATACATAAAATCTTTAAAGAAGAAACTCTTTTGGGGAGCCTATTTCTTCAACTTCAGCTTGGAGGACCCTCCTTCTGTCTGTAATGCTGTGCCCTGACTGGGAACAAGTGATACTCTAACCTCATGAGTATCTGAGTATCCATCCACACTATGGTCTCTCCTATAACCCAGCAAGCCAGCCTCCAGTCTTTGTCACGGGCCAGAGGCACCTGGCCACCTATACAGCCACCAGCCCTGCAGGCAACATCTGCACCAAGGACCAACAGTGAGTCGACAAAGGTGACTATGTTATTCACTCAGCTTTTATTGATGCAGGTTCAGTCTCAATCAATAACGATCAATCAATAGTGGTAACACTCAGAAACAATCAGTAACAATATCACAGGAGAAAATCAGGGGATAACAAACCTGAGTCCCAAGAGTCCGGTTGCAGTCCCAGTCCGCGAGGCAGCAGGTCAGCGTCTAACAAGGAATGGTCCTTGGTGGCTTTGGCGTCAGCCACAGCAGGCATGACCAGAGCAGCAGCATGCCATTCTCTTCCTCTAGGCTGTCTCAGAAGTCCCTCCAAGTGCTCCTGCTTTTATGTTCCTCTTGATTCTGGAATCATGTTGTTTTTTGCACAGTCTCTCACACACAGGTTGTTTTCCTCAGTCCCAGTAAACATGTTGTTTGTGTCGCTTCCGGTACTCTGCTGTGTCATGTTGTTTACCAGGTTGCACACTGCACACGCTCTAAACATGGTGTTGGTCCTGCTCTCCACTGAATCGAACCTGCGGCATTTTGGTTGGCAGGATGACACCCAACCAACTGAGCCATGCCCGGCTAGGATGAAATACATACTTTTTAATGGTGCACTCAGAAGAGATCAAGTGCAATAACTATCATAGAACAGGCATAGCAATCCATTTGTGGGGAATGGTGAGAAACCATTCTAGTAGAAAAAACAGTCCATGGGTAGCTAGAAAAAATATTGTAGCATTGCAGCAGAGACACTCATGAGAAATCAAGTGATGCTGTAAACAATGGTTATTCTATTTATAGCTGCCACTCGTTGAAAGTTTATTGTAGGTTATACCTTGCTCTAGGGGCTGGATATACTTTGATCTGATTTATTGCTCATAACAACTCTAGGAACTTAAGTATTATAATTGTCTCCATTTTACCTAAAAGACAGCTCAGATGGATTAGGTCCCTTGCCCGAGGCCATACAGTTAAGATATGATGAAACTAGAATTTTGCTCCAAATTTGTTTTTCTATTATGATATGCTGGACTTAATGGCTGCTATTTATGATGTTTACTATATACCAGGTAATGCATTAGCCTATGCCTCTATATTATCTTATTTTGTGGAAACCAGTCCAAGCAGTCTCCCACTCCAGGGTGTGAGTGCCCTGACCTTCAGAAAGAACCCTTGCTACGATGGCTTAGGACTGGGGAACACAGTCCTTGGTAGGGTCTTCATCATATTAATTGGCAGCTTTTCTCTCTACTGTTCAAACTTTCTCTGTCCACATTTTAACCCCACTCAGTTCTACTTATCCGAATTCATGCTTCAGCCTTTTATTGACAAAAGCCTTGACTTGCCGTGATTCAGAGCACTTTCTATTGTATAAAAAAGCAATTTAGCCCTGACTGGTGTAGCTCAGTGGATTGAGCTCGGGCCTGTGAACCAAGGGATCTCGGTTCGATACCCAGTCAGGGCACATGCCTGGGTTGCGGGCCAGTTTCCAGCAGGGGACACACAAGAGGCAACCATACATTGATGTTTCTCTCCCTCTCTCCTTCCCTTCCCCTCTAAAGATAAATAAAATGTTTAAAAAAAAAAGCAATTTAAGAACATTTTAGCTTATTTTTTCTGACCACAAGTTTATTCAACACAAAATAATGCCTCCAAGTTTATTGAGGTGTTTGATTACATCCACAACCAAATCCACCTCTAAAGTGGAATTCAGTTGCTGACCCAGCCCCAGCCTCAACTTCCTTGTTGGCACCAGGGGGCACAGCGCTGTCTGTAAGTGTCTGTCAGCTTCCCCTCGTGAGTCTTGCAGGTCCCTTGCCCTCCAGACCTTTGGGCCTTGGCCTGCCAGTCTCAGACCTGCTGCAGCACAGAGTGGCAGGCACGATCTCAGGGGGCAGGTGGAGGTAATCACAGAGGTACTGGATGCCCTCTTTGGTAAGGTACCAGCAAAAATGTCTCCAGGCAAACTGTTCCTTTACACAGCCTCATGATTTGAGAGACTGCATGGCCTTCATCACATGAAGGTGAGACATGTTCTCATCTGCCCGCTCAGGGTGTTTAGGCATGTGCTCATCCTTCTTTGCTACCATCAATCCCTCCTTAAAAAGGAGTTCATACATCCCTCCTTAAAAAGGATTTCATACAAGAACAATACTGTTCTTCTTGGGCATCAACATAGCGACAACTGCTGTGTACAGGCCCGGAGCTGAAAAGGCAAAGCAAAAAGCAGTTTTTTAAAATGTCATAAAATAGTGTCCTAGAGCAATGACTTTTAATATGAAAAATCATCGGAGATTCTGAATAGCAGAGACAAAGTGCACAGATGGTACAGACATTACTTAACTAGGAGAAAATGATTATATCTATAATTTAGATAGCACAGCAAAGATGCATCTGAGAGAGCACAAGAGTACTACCTTCACATTACTTTGCTTCTTAATAACTGACCTGCAACAGAAGAGCAGGTAAAGCAATAGGACATATCAACCTGATTGTCCTGAAATTGCTGTTGGAGAGCACCCACTTAATCTTGATTCCAAAGAAAAAACACCAAGGGAGAGCTAGAACTCTTAGCAAACTATGGCAAAGATGGTACGGATTTTACAGTACAAACTCATCCTTGTCTTTAAAAGTCAGACTGAATCAGGAATCTGAAGCTATGGCGGCTCAACGATACTGCATATTCTGAATGCTTTGAATACAATGCCCGTGCAATTGATTTCACTTACGTTAGGGACATGTAAATGTGAAATATTCTAATTTATTCATCCTCTCTGCCCCTCTCTCTCTCTCTCTCTCCCTCCCTTCTTCCCTCTCCACGTATAATCAGTATGTTACCTAGAGATACGCCATATTTCCCCTATCCCCAACATCACTACCAAATGCCCCCATGCTGGAAGCTGATTCTTAACTAGCTTTCCCAAGTCTATGAATGAGGTACAATAACTGACCAACTTGCCTGATCAAGAGTTGACATTAGCCCTGGCTGCTATGGCTCAGGGGATTGAACGCCAGCCTGTGAACCAAAGCAGCGCTGGTTTGATTCCCCATCAGGGCACATGCCTGGGTTGTGGGCCAGGTCCCCAGTGTGAGAGGCAACTGCACACTAATGTTTCTCTCCCTCTCTTCCTCCCTCCCCTCCCCTCTCTAAAAATAAATAAATAAAATCTTTAAAAATAAAAGACGGGTGATTTGTGGATGTGGAAAAATGATTTTCCCTCTATCCTTCAGGTACTTGGTTAAGATGTCCTGTAATAAAAACACAGGTTAGCCCTGGCTGGCATAGCTCACTGGATTGAGCGCGGGCTGTGAACTAAAGGGTCACAGGTTTGATTCCCAGTCAGGGCACATGCCTGGGTTGTGTGTCAACTCCCCAGTGGGGGCCACGTGAGAGGCAACCACACATTGATGTTTCTCTCTCTCTCTCTCTTTCTCCCTCCCTTCCCCTCTCTAAAAATAAATAAATAAAATCTTTAAAACGAAAAGACAGGTTAACATGAGAAAAGCAGAAGTTTAATAACATGGATATCTCCTGCATACACAGAAGAGATGCAAGAAAACAGAGTTACTCTGGGAAATGGCCCAAGCTATCATCTTAAATACCATTTCCAGTAAATTCACAAAAGAGGTTGGGGATGGGGTAGTGAGTTATGGGAGGTTATCAACGAAAATTCACTTATAAATAAGGGTATGGTTGTTATGCAGACTTAAGTTCTTGCCCTTTCCACTGATAAGAGTTTCTAGAGACGCATCAGCCTGCTCTTCCTGGTACAGAGATATAACTGCACATCAGAGAACTACAAAGCAAAAAAACATGCCCAACTAGAGAAAAAATGGGGCTAATTCCCACCTCTACCTCCCTGCTCTGCAGAGATGAGAATGTCATATGGGGTCCAGAAAGGCCATCAACAGTTCTACTTGATGTCGTGACATGTGTTCCAAAAGAATATCACTGTAACATTAATAATCAAAGATATTATAATTGTACTTTTTAACGTAAGTTAAACCATAAAATAATTATGGAAGATGACTCTCTGAGAATTTTTATAAAACCTTATTTGGGGAGAAAACATTCTTCATAATAATCATCTTAATGAATGGAGGGAAATGCATATGAGTAATTAATTGTACAGCCCATGGTCTTTGTTTAAAAATACCTGAAAAGTTTGGATGAGTTAGGGATATTCATTTGACAAAAGTATCTGAGCTAAAAGCAAAGTCATGAAAACAAGTATTGTGAGTAAATGTGCATTGCACAGAGAAAAGTGAAGAAAGCATAATACATTAAACATAGGTAAGCACAGACACTGGTATCACAACCTACTCTCCAGTGAGAAATATTTTTCTGTGAAATCGTATTATGCTTTCTCAAAATGTACCAGCTATACAAACACACCACCCATTTGCCAACACTACCATACTCTCAGTTGTTCTTTTCCTAGGAAATTGTAATGTTTGGCATTAAAGTGCAATTTCGTTGTTACTTCTGTTGGCCACATGCATAAGTCTACAAATTCCGACCAAAAGAATAATATCCTAAATATGTACAGATCATTGAAATCAATAAAGACCCAAGTAGCAAAGAAAATTAAACAATTTTACAAAACTGATAAACAGATACCAAACAAACATATCACGACCCAAAGAATCAGAAAAATACATTAAAACAAAGATGACATACAATTCACAGTCCATTAATTTAAACCTTAATCCCTAGCACTGGTAAGAACTTTGAGAAGGGTAAGGGGCAGGAATGGCACTACTCTCTTACATTACTTTTGGAAAGCAATTTGGAAATATGTATAAAAAAACCACAAAGTTCTTCATTGCTTTTGACCTAGTATTCCATTTCTAGAAATCTATCCTAAGGAAATAAAAAATAATACACACATGAAGATAATTTACAACCTTTCAAAATTGTAAAACTTGAAATGTTCAACAGCTGGAGATGGCCGATAAAACATCATACAGCCATTGCAAATAATGGTTTTAAAAATTATAGTGGCAGAGTTCTTGTGATATAACACAACTAAGAATTTTGATGTGGCTAGTAAGGTAAAGAGAAAAGGAAGGTTAGGGTGTGTGCATGTGTGTGTTGGGGGCAGGAATAAAGCTGATGGAAAATCTAGAGCCAATTTTTTAAAAAGATTTTACTTTTAGAGAGGGGAAGAGAGGGAGAGAAACATCAATGTGTGGTTGCCTCTCGCACGCTCCCCACTGGGGACCTGACCGGCAACCCAGGCATGTGCCCTGACTGGGAATCCAACCGGCAACCCTTTGGTTTGCAGGCTGGCACCCAATCCACTGAGCCACACCAGTCAGGGCTAGAACCAATGTTTAAGGGGCTGTGAATGTAATGGAATACAAAAGAAAAACAATGTAGATGTATATTTTAATCCAGTGTGCAAATTTGATACATCTTCCAGAAATATCAATTTTTTTAATATTTTATAATATATATTTTTAATATATTTTATAGATTATGCTATTACAGTTGTCCCATTTCTCCCCCTTCATTCCCTTCCACCCTGCACACACCCTCACCCACCCACATTCCCCCCTTTAGTTCATGTCCATGGGTCATAAGTTCTTTAGCTTCTACCTTTCCCACACTATTCTTGCCCTCCCCCTGCCTATTTTCTACCCACCATCTATGCTACTTATTCTCTGTACCTTTTCCCCTCTCTCCTCCTCCCACTCCCCTGTTGCTAACCCTCCATGTGATCTCCATTTCTGTGTTTCTGTTCCTGTTCTAGTGTTTGCTTAGTTTGCTTTTGTTTTAGGTGTGGTTGTTAATATCCGTGAGTTTGCTGTCTTTTTACTGTCCTATTTTTTATCTTCTTTTTCTTAGAGAAGTCCCTTTAACATTTCATATAATAAGGGCTTGGTGATGATGAACTCCTTTAACTTGACTTATCTGGGACGTACTTTATCTTCCCTTCCATTATAAATGACAGCTTCACTGGATAGAGCAATCTTGGATGTAGGTCCTTGACTTTCATGACTTGGAATACTTCTTTCCAGCCCCTTCTGGCCTGTAAGGTCTCTTCTAAGAAATCTGCTGACAGTCTGATGGGAACTCCTTTGTAGGTGACTGTGCCCTTATCCCTTGCTGCTTCTAGAATTCTCTCCTTCATTTTAATCTTGGCTGATGTAATTATGATGTGCCTTGGTGTGTTCCTCCTTGGGTCCACCTTCTTTGGGACTCTCTGAGCTTACTGGACTTCCTGGACGTCTACTTCCTTTGCCAGATTGGGGAAGTTCTCCTTTATTATTTGTTCAAATAAGTTTTCCACTTGTTGCTCTTCCTCTTCCCTTCTGGTACCCCTATAATTCGGATGTTGGGATGTTTGAAGATGTCCTGGAGGTTCCTAAGCCTCTCCTCATTTGTTTGAATTCTTGTTTCTTCATTCTTTTCTGTTTGGTTGTTTCTTTCTTCCTTTTGGTCCACTCCATTGATTTGAATCCCAGTTTTACTCCTGTCACTATTGGTTCCCTGTGTGTTTTCCTTCATTTCACTAAGTGTAGCCTTCATTTGTTCATCTAATTTGGGACCAAAATCAACCAATTGTGTGAGCATCCTGATCACCAGGGCTTTGAACTGTGCATCTGATAGGTTGGCTGTCTCTTGGTTGCTTAGATGAATTGGGTCCAGGGCTTTGATCTGCTCTCCCATTTGAGCCATTTTGGTTTTTTTTTTTTTTTTGGGGGGGGGGTCTGGTCAAGCCTGTTATGTTGAGGGGCGGAGCCTTAGGTGTTCCCCAGGGCAAGGCAGCCCAGTTGCTGGGTTGTGATGCTGGATGTGGGGGCGGGATCCGAGAGGGAACAATGGTGCCTGCTCCTCTCTCTCGGATTCCAGTCCGTTCCGCCGCTTTCCACAAGCAAACTAGGCCCTTCTGGCGCTGCCTCCCGGGTGGGTGGGCCTGTGTATGCTCTAGGACCCTGTGGGTCTCTCCAACGAACTCTCCTGTGAGGCTGGGAGTCTCTCCTGGCACCTCAACCCCAATAAGTGTTTTCCATCGGTGTTTTTAGATTTTATTTCCCGGCGCTGGGGCCCTGGGTTGTGAGGTCTGTCTCGCTCCCTGTTTTCACCTGGATTATCTGCATGTGAATGTGGGACTACCTGGTCAGCCAGCCACCTTGCACGGCCTCACTGGGTCTTCCTGTTGCCACCCCACACCTGGGGGCCGCTAGCTGCTGCCTGTGCACCTGGGGCTCCTATGCACCCAGGTCTGCCAACCTCCACTTTTTCCTGCCATGACTCTGCCCCTCTTACCGATGTGGATGAATCGTTGTCAGACTTACGTATAGTTCGATTTTCTGTTAGTTCCAGTTGTTTTCTTGTTTCTAAATCTTTGTTGTCCTTAATTTTGGTTGTGTGAGGAGGCACAGTGTATCCACCTATGCCTCCATCTTGGCCAGAAGTCCAGAAATATCAATTTTATGTGAAGATTATAAGGAAAACGCTTATATTTAATTGACATATAGAGTATAAAATCTACATGCATTGAAGAGATAAATGTCAAAATTTCAAGGAAATTCACACTTAGATAATCAGGCCTTTTCAGCCACTGAAGTCACGGAAGTACATGTTCATACCCTTCCATAGGGAGAAAGGTCACAGGTGCAACATTTAAGAAATGCAGCAGAGAGTAGAGAGCCAGTGACAAATTTTAAGAAATCAAATTTATGCCTTAATAAAATATTGGAAGTAGAGTAGATCAGAGAGAAGCCACAGCATATGTAGGGATGCCAATTAGGAAACTATTGGCACTGACCATCTAGAGAATGGGGACTTCAGATAAGACAAAGTGGCAGTAAACAGGTAGGACAGAGGACAAATTTGGGAGAAATGCCAGAAATAGAGTGCTGATTTTTAATAAGCAACTGCATGTGGGGGGGATGGTTGAGAAGGAACAAACACAGCTTCAATAATGTCATTTACCTGCTTGACAGTTCTCAACTGCTTTTTTCTGCTTCTAATAATAAGTGTAAAATGCTGAGCCTGGCCCCAGCTGGTGTGGCTTAGTTGGTCGAGCATTGTCCTGCAAACCTAAGGGTCACAGGTTTGGCAGGTTCGATTCCCAGTCAGGGAACATGCCTGGGTTGCAGGTTGTGTTCCTAACCTGGGCACGTATAGAAGGCAGATTGATGTTCCTCTCTCACATCGATGTTTCTCTCTGTCTCTTTCTCCCTCACTTCCCCTCTGTCTAAAAAAAAAAAAATAAAGATAAATTTTTAAAAAAATTAAATAAAATGCTGAGCCCGGCCCTCAAGAATTGCAGATATAGCCTCAATGTACCTGTCTTCTCTCATTTCTGATTTAAACAAAGTTACTAGCTGTGATTCCTTGCCATTCTGGTACCAAGAGATCTGATTAAGATAACTCAGATTACTGGGGAGAAGTAGGGAGGGGCCATAGGAACAGTTTGTCAGGCAGTGTTGGCAGTTTAGGATGGGATTGGCTGAGAAGCTGAATGTCTCCAGGGCCAATGAAATAAAAAGACGGCTGACTCTCGGGGTCTCAGGGTCTCCGGCTCTCCTCCTTGAGGATGCCTGTGTGACCGTGCTGCAGCTACCTGCATTTCCCAATGTACAGTATCTTGTATGGGAAGGAACTCTGGGCACAACCTAGGATCAGGCTGTCCTGGCAGAAGGTGGCAGGTTTATTCTTTGGGTGTTCTAAAGGGAATAGGCTCTGAAGCAGAAGCAGCCTGACATTCTTCCAAAATTGTGAAGTCTTTGTATATTATGTTGTATTCAGCTTGCAAACGGACACTATTGAAAAAGGATAACTAAAAACTAATGGGGAAAAGCTACGAGAACTCAGGTGTTAGAGTTTAGCCTTAGTTGAGCCTTTAGTGATTAGATCCGTGACTTGATAGGCTTAAGTTACTGCTTTTGAATAAAGACTCCTTTCTTATTTTTGCCTAGAGGGCGGCTGTGAGCACAGGACTCCAATAGCTGTTTGGTAACAATTCTACAATTATTCTCTCCCATTGTTTGTGCCATTTCGTATGCTTAGAATTCTTCTCCTGTTGACTTTACCCAGCTCCAAAATCTACTTCTCATGCAACCTACTCATCTGTGAATACTACCTAATCATCCCCGAGCAAGGAGCTCTCATTTCTTTAAATGCCCATAGCATTTTGTCTGTATCTCTTTCCTGCCACCTATCTTCTCTTCTCTTCTCAACAGGGAAACCGGTTATCCAATCAACCCATAAGTCAGATCATGCTACTCCATCTTTCCAAACTCTGCTGTGGCTCCCATCTCAGTCAGGTAAATACCATAGTCCCTAGAAATCCCTAGTTCAGTGTTTCTCAGTCAACCTCAGCTATAATGTGATTCAGGTCAGAAACTATTTTTTTTAAAAATCCATGCCCAGGCCTCACTCCAGACCAAGTGAATGAAATCCTTAGGGGTGCAATTTTCTAGACCTCCCCAGGTGATTCCAAAGTGAAGTCAGAGTTGATTGAGGACCATAGAGCTTTAGCTACTGAAGCTGCGAGAAGAGGTGATGAACTGCTTTTCTGTTCACTTTGTGAACTACAGGCCCATTCTGGACCAAGGGTTGCCTCTTTTGGAACCATTATCATTTTTTTCTCCAGTCAGTACTTGCCTCAAGCTCTAGCTTCTCTGGACAAGTAATCAATACCAAAAAAAAAAAAAAAAAAAAAAAAAAAAAAAAAAAAAAAAAAAAAAAAAAAAAAAAAAAAAAAAAAAAAAAAAAACACCTTACTTAGAACACAGTCCCCTCAGAAGCTGTCAGTTTCTGTGATTTAGAAACATAATTTTTCCTCTGAGGAAAATTATAGACATAGCTTTATCTGCAGGAAAAAAAATGATATCTTTTTAAAATAAATATTTGACTCAAGTTTATCAGAATCGCAGCAGACACAAAGCCACATTTGTGAGGGTTAGCAAGCATAGTGTGGAACAGAAGCAGAATGCTTTGCGGGCAGGGTGCTGCCCAGGCCTGGGGGACAGGCAATGCAGTCAGATGGACACTATCCTCTTCCCCTTCTTACATAGTCAGTCTTGATCTCTTTGCTGCAGGGAGAAGTTCAGCCTCACACCTCACAACCCCAACCTCCACCCCTGTGTTCCAGGATTCTCTCAGTGGTGTCTCACCCATGAAGTGTGATTAGTTGTTCTTCTTGTGAGGGGGAGTGAAGTCAGGAAAACCTATGTCTCCTTGGTGAGATCACTGCTGGAATTAGAATCCAAGAAGCATCTGAGAAAATGAGGCACTGGAACAACTCTAATGATATGCAGTATAATTGGGTAACATACACCAAGCATGTAAGAACTGGGTACAGGAGGTTTGGCAGAGAAACACCATGTAGAAGAGATATTTAGGGGGTTGAGTATCAGTCAGGAGTACAGGAGCTTTCAAAGTTGAACATGCATGAGAATTATCACAAAGTCTTGTTAAAACAGTTTGCTGGGCTTCAGCCCTGGGGTTTCTGATTCAGCAGTTCTGGGGGATGCAGCCTGAGAATTTGTATTTCTAACAAGTTCCCAGGCAAGGCTGATGCTGACGTTGCCAGTTCACAGATGACTGTATGAGAATCACTACTGCAGTGTGAGTGTTCAAAAAAAGTCACTGTAAATTTAGATGGCAGAAGCAAAATTTGTGTGACAAAATAGGTAACTGTGTGTCTTCTCTATTAGTCCTAATCTGCATCTGTGGAATGAGAGGTGTACCCAGCAGTGTGACCAGAGAAAAGAATTGATGACAGTGAAGAAATTTGCAACCATGTGAAATCAGGAACTTATGAAGAAATAGGATCATATAATTAGGAGAAGGTAAGTTTAGGTAGGGCACAATGATATTCTTCTCTTCAAATCTATGGCAGGCTCTTACTTGGACAACAGAGGTTTGATTTGGGGAGTGTTGTGGAGTATCACAGCTAGAATCCATGGCCATCCATCTAAGGAGACAGACTTCAGTCTGAAGTAAAGCAGATATTTCTAACAGATGGAACTCTCTCATGTTACACTGAGCTGCTTCTTAAGTGTTGAGCTCCTATCAGTTGAAATATCCAAGCACAGACCAAAAGGCATTCAATCACCATATATCTTCAAGACTGAGAAATCCTATGAGTATATGAAATAGTTCTCTAAGTTATATAGTCTGGTCAACAACAAAACTACTGCATTTGGAAAAGTAAAGACAAACTAAAAAATGGTACCCAAAACACAGTATCTCTAAATCATGGTTAAAAATACAAGACTAGGGTTATTTAAGAAAAGGCTACAATCAATGCGATTTGAAACTACAGGAAGGAAATGGATTTAATAAGAGGTATTGAGGAAAAACCCAGACAGACTGCAAGGCAAGAAGGAAAGGTACAGGTACAAGTGAATATGAAAAAGTATGTAGGGAAGTTAGACTAAATGCAGGCAAGAAAGCAAGATGGCAAAAAATTCCCTCTTTCCATGGAAATTTACCATCCACAGCAACTATTTTATCTCCCTTCTGACATCTAATATTGCCTACAGTTATGTATGAGCTCAAATTTGACATGAACCATCTGGAAATTGATTAGAGTTAAGAGAACACATGAGGATTGTAGGACAGCTAAACGTCTGCATCATCAGTGCTGAAGGAGTAAATCAGTCTGAGGGCGGGGAAGAAAAACAAAAAATAGGAGCATAAGGTAGAAGGTTGTCACTGTAAAAAATGCTGCTTGACTACTCTGGGGACCCAGCTCCAAGAGGTTTACAAGGATCCGGGGACACATGGTCTGTAATGATGTCTTAGGCAAGATGGTGATCTTTGATCACTTACAGTGTTTTTCAATTCAAAGGTAAGCTCTTTGTCCTCTTCCCATTCTTGGCCTTTTAGGCCTGCATCTTCCTGCTCTTCCCTGATTATCTCTGCTGACAGAAATTATACTATCAGCTACTTACACGCTATTTTGAATGAGGGAATATGCATGTGTTATGATATATACAGCATTTTCCTTATAAACTCTATACCGTTATTAACAGATTTCAGGCATCAAGGTCAAATGTGTGAACAATTTGGGACACACAGAGGTCTTTCTTTTTAAATTATTTTTTTAAAAGATTTATTTATTTATTTTCAGAGAGAAGGGAAGGGAGGAAGAAAGAGAGGGAGAGAAACATCAATGTGTGGTTGCCCCTCACGCACCCCTAACTGGGGACCTGGCCCACAATCTAGGCCTATGCCCTGACTGGGAATCAAACCAGTGACCCTTTGGTTCTCAGGCCCGTGCTCAATCCACTGAGCCACACTATAGGGAATCTATCCACGTGGTATGGCGAATGTAGCCCAGCCCCTGACTTGGAAAGACCAGTGGGGAGCAAGTCGGCACACAGCAGCCGAGCCCACAGATCAGTTTTCCCATGGGAAATCAGGCCTGCATTGCACCGAGGCTTGCTTTTGCTAAAACTCCCTCACCCTGAATTGAGGCAGCAAATGTTTACCTTTTATTTTTGTGTTTAATTACTTTAAAGTGATTTCCAAAAATCCGTGCTAAAGCTCCCAAGTATGGAGTGTAACTGGTTCAACCACTCTTCCCCTTGATCTACAACATCCTTCTCTTTGAAGTAATTAACAACATTCTTTCCTTTGTTATCTATAAAAGGTAATCACGTACAGAGAACCTGTACATAGTAAATGAGGACTACCCTCCATGTAATGTACCCAGAAAAGCAACAAAAGCCTGTCCAGGCAGGGGTCTGGGCCTCTCTCTCACTTAGAGAGCAACCCTGCCATCCCTTTTTCTCCATACGACTTCTGTAGTCCCTGTGAATTTGTTGGTCGCAGCCACAACATGTAGGCTCCACAGGCTGGAGTCCACATCACCACACCAGCCAGGGCCAGAGTCTTTAAATAATAACCTACTCTCCATTTCTATAATTGACCTAAAGACCACAAGGACCACATCAAAATCATTCAGGAAATCTTACTGGAGTCAGCTCCAGCACAAATCGCTTGGATTTGGAAAATAACACAAATATTGGGCGCTAGGTGTTCTGGAATATAACTTGAAAACACACGTAGGTGCCACTTCCCCACGGCAAGAGATGTTATTCCAATGACTAAATCAAGTGTTTGGATTCGGCTGACTAGCTCAGTTGTTGTTGAGAAGGTCACTGTGGGAGAGCGATATAATGGCTTCAATTCCTCTGTACAGCAATGACAAGTCCAGACTTTTAGAGCTGGAAGGACCATTGGAAATTAGCTAGTCAAAATCCTCATTCTCTAGATGTTGAAAATAGAGACATAATGGCAGATAAGAAATTGCCAGATTCTGGGGGGAGTGAATAGAGGAGTCGGAATATGAACACCACATTGTGCTAACTTGCTCGTATTTTGCATTCTCAAATGGCACCCATACCTCTAACTACAGGTTGACCAACCATCCTGAACTGCCTGAAACTGTCTCAGTTTTAGTACGGAAAGTGCCATGGCTTGGAAAAAGCCTCAGTCCTGGGGAAACTAGAATGGTTAGCCACCCTACCTGACCAGCTGTTCCAAAAATACATGCCGACTGCCCCGGCTGGTGTGGCTCAGTGGATTCAGTACCGGCCTGAGAACCTAAAGGTCATCAGTTAGATTCCCAGTCAGGGCACATGCCTGGGTTTCGGGCCAGGTCTCCAGTGGGTGGCACGTGAGAGGCAACCACACAGTGATGTTTCTCTCCGTCTCTTTCTCCCTCCCTTCCACTCTGTCTAAAGATGAATGAGTAAATTTTTTTAAAAAACACATGCCAATAGACCTAAGAGGACTGACCCAGACTATACAGATACACTTCACAACATTACTGGTGCCAACTTGTACTGGGTCAGGAACTCATAATATGATCCTCCTAGTTGTCCTCTTCCTCTTCCTCTTCTTCTTCCTGACTAAAATCTACATATTTAACAATTTTAATTTTTTTTAAAGAGTAAGAGTTCATAGTATGTGCCAGGCATTGTTCTAAATGTTGAAGACTGAGTAGGAAAAACAATGGAAAACTGCTGACCTGATAGGGCTTACATTCCGGATGAAGAGATACACAAAAGAAAAATAAACAAACAAAAAAGCCCCAGTGAAATAGACAATTTGTCAGCTGGTGATAAGTGAGTTGGAGAAAAATGAGTTGGGAAAGTGGGGAAGAGAGTGACGTTTGCAGGGTCGCTGTTGTTTTGGATAGGGTCATGTCATCAAGGACAGCGTCTCAGAAAGGTGGCTTTATGATTGACAAAGTCCTTTCATACACTATTTCTAGCATGCACACATTTTCAAAGAGCACTATTATCCGATTAAAGCTCAGTTTGTATCCCCATTTACTTTGCTAGAGTCCTTCACTGCAATGACCAAATATTTTAATTCCTCCCCTGAGTTCCTATAACTGCTGTTCTGGGATATCTGGGAGCTTTTTAAGATCCCAAAGGGCCATGGCAGTTGCAATGCAAACATAACCAAGGCCTTGTAAAAACATAATTTGCATTGTTTATGTTTCCAAATGTGATCGGGGGAAAAAAATTAAGCTCTGCTGAATGAAGGTACCTAACAAAGTGTCTGGGGACACTGTGTACATTCAATCAATGTTTGCAGAGTGAATGAGTGGATTTACAGAAATTCAAAATCAAAGCCTTTGATCTTCACTGTGTTCAAATGTCACTTTTGCAGTGAGGCCTGCTGTAATTTCCATAGCTAGAATCGTCATACGCCATCCTCCTTGTCAGCTACATTTTTCTCCTCAGAACTTGTCGCTACCTTAACTGCTTCATACATTACTTGTTTATTTTATTGTCTTTCTCCTCTCATCACAATGTAAGACCCATGAAGGTATAAATTATCTGTTTTATTCACCTGGCATTGCATCAAACCTCAAGAATGGTGCCTAGGAAAGAAATGCTCGAAAAATATTCAATGTATAAAAAAAAATCCATGACTTTCTCTCCAATTCATCCCCTCTTCTCTGAATCAACTGCTAGCACATTTATTATCTCTCTCATGGACTGTTATGATGGCCTCCTACTTCATCTGAATACCATCTCTCCAAAGGAGTTTCTCCATGGCAGTCAGAAATGAAGACTTTCTTATGTTGTGTTGTGTAGGGAACCGCTTCATGAGGCGTGGAAATGTAGCTCAGCACCCACGTGGGAAACCAGTGGGGAGTGACTCGGCACCCAGGACCACGCCTGCAAAGAAGTTCTCGTGTGGGAAATCAGGCCTTCATTATACCTAGGCTGCTCTGTGACTTGCTCTTGCTAAAACTCTGTCACCCTGAGTTCAGGCAGCAAATGCTTACTGCATATCTTTAAAGTAACTTCCTGAAGTCTGTGCTAATTCTCCCAAGAACTAAAGTGTAACCAGATCTATTACTCTTATCATCCCCTTGCATTTGCAATTTTTTTCCTTGTTAATCTGTAAGAAGTAATCAGTAGCATCCCTTCCATTGCTATCTATAAAAAGTAATTACCTAAAGCAAAACTAAGTATAGTGAATGGAAACCTTCTTTGATGTATGCTGTTAGAAAGCCAATAAAAGCTTGTCAAGGCAAGGGTCAGCACGCTCTCCTCTTGAGACAGTGTCCCTGTCGTCCCTTTTCCTCCACAGAACTCAGTAGTCCATGTGAATTTATCTTGTCTCATCCATAACGCCATGGACACTGCGGGCTGGTGTCCATGTCAGTGTTGTGACTTAAAATCCTTGAGATAATGTACAAACTCCTTCTAATCTATAAGATGCAACCTGTGATAGCTTTTACCTCTCTCTTCAGCCGTATTTGCCCTTCTTTTACTTATACCATCTTTTTAAGTTTATTTTTTTCAAGATTATATTTATTTATTTTTAGAGAGAGAGGAAGGGAGGGAGAAAGAGAGGGAGAGAAACATCAGTGTGTGGTTGCCTCTCACACACCCCCTACTGGGGACCTGGCCCACAACCTAGGCATGTGCCCTGACTGGGAATCAAACCGGCAACTCCGTGGTCTGCAGGCCAGTGCTCAATCCACTGAGCCACACCAGCCAGGGCACTAACACAAATTTTAAATCCCATTTCTCATGACCTAATACATAATGTGTATGGGACTTTCCCAATGTAAATGGCAATTTTATTCTTCCCTTTTCTCAGGCCATTTATAAACCTTGGACGCATCTTTTTACACACCCCACATCTAATTTGTCAACAAATCATGTTGCCTCTGCCTTCAACATGCACTCAGACCTAACCCCCTCTCCAGGCCTCCACCACAGCCCTCTGGATGATGTCACTACCATCCATCATCTGTTCTCAGCATCTACTCCTCTTGCCCTACCGCAATCTGTCATCTATGGGGCAGCTGAAGGAACCTTTCACAACACGGCATTACTCGAAACTCTCTAAGCAAGCATCTCCCTCTAAATAAAATCCTAAGTTCTTAACAGGGTCTACAAGGCCCTCCATGCCTTGACCCCCTGTCTAGATCTTCCACATCACTGCCTGCCTCTTTTTCCCTCCTGAACTGAGCTCCACTCACACTGGCATCCGTACTTTCTTATATCTTAGTGCTATCCTGCTTCGGGCCCTTGAACTCACTCACTGGTCCCCCCACATTGCTTGCTCTCTTACTTTGTTCAAGTCTCGGCTCACATGTTACCACCTCGGAAAACACATTTTGAAAGCCCCCTTCCCATTCTCTATCCTCTTATCTTGCTTCAGTTTTCTTCGCAGTACTTACTGTCAACTGACATATGGAAGTTCATTCACTTTTTTGTGTATTGTCCATCTCTCTCCTTAATACAGGCTCTCTCAGGGAGGGGCTTTGTCCACTGCTCTATCCTCAAATATTGGAACAGTGCCTGGAACACAAGAGGCAATCAATAAATATTTCCAGTGAATGAATGCTTGTCTTTCTTTACAGATGTTCCTTCTCAGACTAAAATGCATTGCTTCAACTTTTGTTAAATAGGTAAAACATTTTTTTTTTAGATTTTATTTATTTACTTTTAGAGAGAGGGGAGGGGAGACAGAAAGAGAGGGAGACCTCGATGTGTGAGAGATACATCAATCTGTTGCCTCTCACGTGCCCCCGACTGGGGACCTGGCCTACAACTCAGGCAGGTGCCCTGACTGGGTATTGAACCAGCAACCTTTCTGTTCACAGGCTGATACCTAGTCCACTGAGCCACACCAGCCATGGCAGTAAAACATTCTTTAGGGTCTGATTCAATTGTTTCTTCTCCTTTAAAGTACCTCAGTACCCATTTCACCATCCCTCCCTGCCTCAGGAAAAATTAATTGATCTTTTCTCTGACTTGCCTTAATATTTCCTCCATATCTTTATAGTACTCAATTTGTTACACTGTATTACTATTTTTCTTTCTCAGTATGAGCCACTTACTCATATATCCCAGTCTGGGAGCCCCTTTTGGACAGAGAATATATAGGTATTTTTTATAGCTCCCTATTTCCTCTTTAAAACTGGCTGCATAATTTTCAATGCCCTGTGTAATGTGAAAATGTGCATGCACCTTAAGAAAGATGGCAACAGTAGAACTTAAAACCAAGCATGGGCCCTGGCTGGTGTGGTTCAGTTGATTGAGCATCAGCCTGTGAACCGAAGGGTCACCTGTTTGATTTCCAGTTAGAGCACATACCTGGGCTGCAGGCCAAGTCCCCATTTGGCGGTGTGCAAGTAGCAACTGATCAGAAGTTTCCCTCTCTTTCTCCCTCCCTTCCCCTCTCTCTAAAAATAAATACATAAAATCTTTACAAAAATCAATATTAAAAAAATAAAAAACAAAACCAGGCATGGTTCCTTCTATGTCTGGAGCCCTATGTGACTACATAGGGGGCACACCCATGAAGCTGAGCCCGCTCCTCTGGTAATCAGCGAAGCTCCTTCCTTCAATTTCCTGAAGGTGGTGCTTCTCTGAAGCTTTCCCTGTCCCCATTCCGAACCCACAGGCAGAGGTAGCTGAGTTTCTCAATATTTTCATAATCCTCAATGTTTACCTTTATAAGCGCTTATCATATAACATTGTAATTTTCTGTTTATTTGTCATTCCCAGTCCACTGTGAGTTCTACCAAACAGCAACTTTGATTTCTCCACTGGGCATTCAATAAATGCTTGTTCATCAAATGAGGGTCTACTGGAAAACTGTCATAATCTGTACAAAAAAAAAGTTTTGCAGATTTATATGTAAACAACTCAAAACAACTCTTCTAATATTGCTAAGCCCTGGGTGCTTGATGTAAAGGAATACAGTTGTAAAAAAAACAAATTTTTTGGCTTCCTTCATCCTAGCATTCTCAAGATGATAACACCAAGCCTTTGAACTTTGTGGATTCCAGCTGAACTGGTTCTGTGCCATTTGTATGGACTTTGATGAATTTTAAAACGGCACTAGCTAAAATATTGACATGCAACATTCTGGATGGGAATTGGAAAGTAATTTAGAAAGAAAACAAATCAAGTCTATATTCCCCACTGATATTTAATGCTGCTTTGACTCTCTTGGCAGCCGCTAGCACATTAACTTCTATCTTCTTTCGTTTTCCCTTTAGTATATGTCCTCATCCTTGGTTTCTATGAATCACAAGAGAGAATTTTCTAGTCTCCTATAGTTTTATTGCCTGGTAAAATAACTGCTCTGAACATAATTGCATTATTTTCTTAAAGGTAAACAGTTGTTAAAATTCAGAGTCTAATTGGATAATTAAAATTTCAAGAAAGCATGACAGCAATTTCTGTTGTATAAACTGTCTTTAAAATGATGCTTCCCAATCTTATTTTTCCTGTTCATGGCGTTGAACTCTAGGCAGAGCCACTATTATGAGTTGTTAGTTTACACACAAACGTAGTGAAAGGCCCGGTCACCAAAGAACATTATGAATTCATAACGCAGCCTCACCCAGTAGCTCCAAGTGTATTCTCTCACATTTAAACACCACACAGGAGCCTTGCTAAAACATAAGATAAAATGGGAAACTTCTGTTGCCTCCGCTAGCTGAAACCCCCTTGCACAGGTTTAAAAATTTTGTTACCCTGATTTTATTATTTTGAAGCTCCAGGGCTTACGTAGCTATTACAGTAGGTAGATTAATAATTCAGAAATTATCTAAACAGTTTACCACGGTTCATGAAAACATTGAATAATAGATTCTTAATGCCTGTCTGGCTTATTTTATTCCAATTTTCTGCCAACAGAGAGGTCTTATATAGCATCCATACAGATATGAAAGAGGTTACCTAATCTGAAAAAAAGATTCTCTATTAAAAATCTACACTATGCCCTGGCTGATATGGCTCAGTGGATCGAGTACCAGCCTGCGAACCAAAGGGTTGCCTGTTCAATTCCCAGTCAGGGCATGTGCCTGGGTTGCGGGCCAGGTCCCCAGTAGGGAGCGTGCCACAGGCAACCACACATTGATGTTTCTCTCCCTCGCCTCTCCTCTGTCTAAAACAAAATAAATACTTTTTTAAAAAAGTCTATACTAAACATCATTATTAACAAGGTTACTCTGGAAACATTCTCCTTAAAATATGGAAGTGATGGGGAAACTCAAGAGTTGGAAAATTTTTGATTTTGTTATATTTAATGAGCTCAGTAATTAATGCACGTAGGAGGAAGCTGTTGTTCCAGGAACCCACAAGCAATTCGACTTTTGTGCCAGTCGATTGGTGTTTCTTGCTCACATTGATGTTTTTCTCCGTTCCTTCCCCTCTAAATAAATAAATAAGTAAGTAAGTAACTAAGTAAAATCTTTACCAAAAAAAAAACAGAAGACCCAGCTCCCCCCTCACTTTAAAGACTTGGCAGCTACCCTGGCTGGTTTAGCATCGTTCTGAAACTGCAAAAGACCAGCATTCATGCTGCCTGTCATTACCAAACCCAATAAGCAATGACAGTGATTGAATCTTTATGGGCGCTTTATTCAGATGGCCCGCAAACTGGGAAAATAGCGAGTTTGCACGCAAAAGAACCGTCTTCCCTTTTCCTTCCAGGTCAGACTTTTTATAGCAGGGAATAAACAAGGTGTGGTGAGGGGTTTTGAAGTTCAGGGAGGATTAAGTGAAAGAAACTGCAACATTCCTGTCCTGGGGAGTTAGCTGTTCCCGGGGGCGGGTGGTCCTCTGTCCCAGGAACACAAAGGCCCGGATGCCTCCACTTGTCCCCAGGGGGTGGTCTTTAGCAGTGCCCCAGGAGGTCGGCTCTTCTCCCAGGAGCCAGGATGGGCCTTATCTATAGGATCTGAAACAAAAGCTTTAATTTATACATTACTTAACTAGGGTTATAACTATTTACCTTAAACTAAAATTTTCCAACTCTTAAGTCCCCGCAAAGTGAAATGTTACTGGTTCGTTTCTCGGTCAGTGCACATGCCTGGGTTGCAGGCCTGGTCCCTGGCTGGGGGCCTGTGAGATGTTTCTCTCACTCACAGATGTTCCTCTTCCTCTCTATCTCCCTCCCTTCCCCTCTCGAAAAATAAATAAAATCTTAAAAGAAAAAAGGCTTGGCAGCTTATTCTCTCACCTTTTACAAGTCTTTACTCACAGGTCACTTTTTCAGTGAAGCCTTTCACAACTGCTCTAAAATACACTTTCCTTATTATCTGTCTTTACCCTTTGTTTTGTTTTGTCTATAGCACTTATCGCAATCTGTTATACTATGCATTTTACTTGTTTTATTTGTTTTCATCCTTAAAAATAAGGTGAGTCCCTTGAGGGCAAGAATATGTATCTTTCCTATTCACTGCCGAATCTTCAATGCCTAAAACAGCATTTGGCACAGAGTAGCAAATATTTATTATTGATGGTAATAGATGAATAATTGAGTTTATTTTCTGATTAGTTTATAAAGCTTCCGGTGTGTCTCAAAGCACACTTTCCTACTTCCCTAGTCCTGCTCTTGAGGATGATACCTAACTGTGCAAAACTGTACCTGGGCAACTTATTAGAATATTGCTTTGTATTACAGTTGCTGAAGTACTTTGGAAAGAGTGGGATATAGAGGTATAACCTTTTCCCTTCTTCCATTCTAAGTTTTTGGCTAGTCTAATAAATTGACTCAAAAGCAACGAGGCAATTAACGTTTATGTGTTATTGAAACCGCAAAAGACACTGGCCTTTGGGCTTCCTGTCACTACCAAACCCAATACTCAGAGACAGAGACTGAATCTTTATGGGCGCTTTATTCAGATGGCTGGCGATCTGAGAAGATGGCGGGTTCATACCCTAACAGACCATCTCACATTTTCTTTACAAGCCAGCATTTTTATAATAGAGAACAAAGTGACGTGAGGGGTTTTGAAATTCAGGGAAAATGAGATTTAAAAAACTGCAGTATTCTTGCCCTGGGCAGTTAGCTGTTCCCAGAGGCGGGTGGTCCTCTGTCTGTCCCTGGAACACAAAGGCCCGGATGCCTCCCCTTGTCCCCAGGGGGCGGTCTTTAGCAGTGCCCCAGGTGTTCGGCTGTTTTCCCAGGAGCCAGAATGGGCCTTATCTGTAATTTCTGAAATAAAAGGTTTAATAGGAATTACTTACTCAGCTTATAACAATTGACCTTAAACTAAAGTTTTCCAACTCTTAAGTCGCCTATCATTATCTTCACCTGTGGAGAAGTCAGGAGGGTCTGGGCCTTATTATGTCTAGTAATAGGTCTCTTCCTGCTACAGGTCCCCATCTAAATTCTTTGAGCAGTTATGAAAAGCTTTTCCTGGGTCTGCTGTGTCTTACATACCTTTAGTTCAAAACAATTCACATGCCAAAGTGGCATATTTTGGGGTGATAGATTTTGCTCCCTCTCAGAGAAAAACATAGACTTTCCTTCCAGTCCAAGAAGGCTGTGAAACTCTGTGTTTTGGGTGTTTGTTTTGAAAGGAAGCACAATTTGAGGCCCCCAAACTATGCCTCTTCCGCTAAGGATTATTTTAGGCTGGTTATTTTGAGAAACTGCAGACACAGGAAAAGCTTGAAAACCAAGTCCAAGGTACTCTTGTGTAAGGGTCATTTACATTTATAAGGGAAATTTCCATTTCTAAGGAGGTATCCTCCTCTGTATGGTGAAGAGAAGGGTGACTTTGATCTCTAGAAACTCTTATCAATGCAGAAGGCAAAGACCGAAATCTGCATAACAACCATACCCTTATTTACAATACTTTGCCTGTGAACCTCTCAGAACTGGATCCCACGCCCAATATCTTTCTTTTGCTTTTAGCTGAAGATGTTGTTTTTGGCTGGTAGCCTGGGGCATTTTGAGGAGTAACTCAGTTTTCCTGTGTCTCTCCCACATGTACAGGAGGTATTCATGTTATTAAACTTCTTGTTTGTTTTTCTCCTGTTAATCTGTCTTTTTTTATTCACGGGTTTCTCAGCCAAGAACCTTGAAGAATACAGGAAAAATAATTTTCCCTCTCCTACAGCTTATTTGTTTGAGGGCAATTTTGTTCCATGTCCACCAGATTCAAAATACAAAAGTTAGAGCTCTGGCTGCTGTGGCTCAGTGGATTCAGTGCCGGCCTGCAAACCTAAGGGTCATCGGTTCGATTCCCACTCAGGGCACATGCCTGTGTCATGAGCTGGGTCCCCAGTTGGGGGTGTGCAAGAGGCAACCACACATTGATGTTTCTCTCCCTTTCTTCCTCCCTCCCTTCCCCTCTGTCTAAAAATAAATAAAATCTTTTTAAAAAAGTTACAGAATACCTGTAAGACACTCACATACACAGGATCTCCTTCTGGATTTCTGTCCACTGAGAGACTGGCAATTGAGAGCAAAGCCCTTTGACTTTGGAGACAGAGGGTAAACTTTTCAGAAAGAGATAGAAAGGCACATTATTCTTTCCATTTCTTCTTGTATAGCATATTCCATAGTACATTTTGTTAGGGTGTTTGGTGACTTGGGCTGTGAAAGAATTCATAAGGAGAAGAAAGTCTAGAGAGTAAAGTTTTCATTCACTCTGCAGGAAAGGAGGGGCCATGGTGTGGAGGGATACACCAGCATGGAGGGGTGGGAGCTTTGAAGTTTTATTGGATTATAATTAGAATAAAACAGAGTGGGGGAGCTGTTGTGGGGTCCCTGTGAAACTGGAAAGGACACGGGTGTTCAGGCTGCCTGTCACTACCAAACCCAATAAGCAATGACAGTGACTGAATCTTGTGGGCACTTTATTTATATGGCTGGCGATCTGAGAAGATGGTGGGTTCATACCCTAACAGACCATCTTGGCTTTTCTTTCCAGGCCATGGTTTTTATACCAGGGAATAAACAAGGTGTGGTGAGAGGTTTTGAAGTTCAGGGAGGATTAAGTGAAAGAAGCTGCAACATTCCTGTCCTGGGCAGTTAGCTGTTCCCAGGGGCGGGTGCTCCTCTGTCTGTCCCTGGAACACAAATGCCTCCCCTTGTCCCCAGGGGGCGGTCTTTAGCAGCGCCCCAGGAGGTCGGCTCTTCTCCCAGGAGCCAGGATGGGCCTTATCTGTAGGATCTGAAATAGTTTCAATGTATACATTACTTACTAGGCGTATAACTATTTACCTTAAACTAAAAATTTCCAACTCTTTTTAAAAATAATTTTATTGCTGGTCAAGTACAGTTGTCTGTATTTCCCACCCCCCCAACCCCAGCCAAACCCACCTGCCTCCCTTGCTTCCACCCTCACCCTTGGTTTTGTCCATTAAGTCCCCTATCACCTCAGTTGTTGGGGTGTCATAACAGGAGGCTGCAGTTTGTTCCAATGTTACCTTCTGGCTGTAGGGAGCTGTTAGTTCTGTTCTTGCTCCCAGTACTTTCTAGTCCTGGGGACAGAAGCTCAGATGAGTAAAATGACAGTTATGTTTACCAAGGTCACAGGTCTGCTCAGCAAATGGTGCCACAACAGCAAATGGGCCAGGCTTTGTCCTTTCACATTTCAGAGCATATTAAATAAAGGCCAGCCCATACACACGGAGATCTAAAATCAACTATAGGTAAAATGATTTCTTTCCGGAAACTGTAGAGTTGTTTTTCAAATATATTTTGCATTATGTTGGTCTATGTTTTCCTACAAAACATACTGCAGTATTTATTAGTGAAGCACAATTTAATATTATAATGATAATAAAATACAAGGGTAAAAAAAAATCACCCTGAATTCATCTTGAAACAATAATAAATTTAAAAAAAGACAAAGAACTTATAGAAGTTAGAAAAAAGAACAAGAATTTCTGAAACGAGCAATATGAAATTCTGGCCATCTGGGAAAGGAAGAGGGCATGCTCAAAGATTTCATTTTGATTGTACTCAAAACTAAATTTTGTTCCATTTCTTGCAACAAGAAATGTGGAGCACATTTATAGTTGTTCACAAACTTGACTACCTTACTCCTCTGTTTAAAATACTGTGGACCCTGCCTGGTGTAGCTCAGTGGACTGAGCACGGGCTGTGAACCAAAGGGTCACTGGTTCAATTCCCAGTCAGGGCACATGCCTGGGTTGCAGGCCAGGTCCTCAGTACAGGGCACGCAAGAGGCAACCAGACATTGATGTGTCTCTCCCTCTCTTTCTCCCCCCTTTCCCCTCTCTCTAAAAATAAGTAATAAATAAAATCTTATAAAAAAACCACTGGTGATTCCCTAGTGCCCTCAAAATCAAGCCCAACTTGTGAGTGCATCAGACATCCCACTTCATGATGAGGTTTCTATAAGTCTTTGCCCTTACAATGTCCCGTATGTACAGTTTCCAGTCAGTTGCCCACACACGCCATCTTCTCTCTCTCCTCTCATCTTTCTTCATGATGCTTCAATGCTCTCAGGATAGACCACCCACTTCCTTATTCTTCACATGAAGCACTTACTCATCCTTCAAGTGTTTGTTCCAGAGAGCAAATTCTTACCATCTAACCCCCATGCAAGGCCATGTTAACACCCTTCTCTGTACTTGCACAGCCTCCTACATCTGCCCATCACAATGTTCCTCACACTTACGTAATTGTCTATTTATATGGCTGTCATCCTCATGAGTCCGTGAGCTCCAGAAAAGCAAAAGTTGTCTGTATTATCTTTTTTATCCACAATGCCTGGCAAATAGTAGATGCTTACTAAATATTTGTTGAATAAGTGAATGAACTACAAATTGCTTTTAAAAGGTGCTGTTAAACAATGAAATAAAATGTTGTACGTGGGTGCAGAGTGAGGGTCCCCTGAAAATAAGAGAAAACTGTTACAGTACAATTGAGCAGCCAGAGAAGAAATAAAGGCAGGGAGGACGAGGCAGATGCGCCTCTGCCCACTGACTCAGCTGTCTTGAGCCTGTCCGGTAATCTTGCCAGGTGTTCCAACATCACAGGAAACACTGTGCTAACACGGGAGGAGGGCAGCCCTTAAAATTCTATGTATCTTTTCCACTGTCTTGGAAGGAAAGCCTTTGAAACTCTGCTTTCATCCCAAGGCCCGAAAGGCTGAAAATGGCCCATAGTGCCCTAAAGGAAGAAGCCCAGTAACACCTTTGGGTATTCACAGCCCCCACTCCTGGGAAGCTAGCACCACCTTTACCTATCAATCAATATGTAACTTCTTCCCCCTCCCCCATCCCACCAACTACATAAGTCCTCAGGACAAAGGACTCAGGGACTTGGTTCTCTGGCTACCTGACCAGGTTGCCTGGCCTCAGGCCACGTGGCTTCTGGGCATGTGCGTTTGGCCACCTCTTACCTTCGATGCCCTTACCCTGCTTCACCCTGAACCTATGCCTTTCAGCCCCCCACCCCCACCTTAACTAAGCCTGTTCTCTTCCATGAGAACAGACGCCAATAAATCCTGCTTGCATGCTAATTGACTCCCTGATCTCTAATTCTTTACTGCACTGGAAGAAGAACTGAGTTTCTGGGAGTTTCTCCCTTAAGAAAACCCTGCACAACCCTTGGTTGAGGGGCCGAATATGAGGTCACATGGGAAGTTCTGGGCTGAGCATTTAAAATGAGGGCGGGGTGGAAGATGGAGACATAGGTAGAAACCCTTCGCTTCCTCGCACAACCAAAAGGAGGATAACAACCAATCTAAAATCAATAAAAAAAAAGAAGTGCCAGAAAAATCAAACTGCATAGGAACTCTGACAACCAAGAAATTAAAGAAAAGTCAACCAGAACAACCAGACCAGTAAAACCCACAGCAAGGCCGTGGACCGCATGGGTGGGGCTGGCTGAAAGCCAAAATGAGTTGAGACTCAGAGCTGACTGTGGACTACGGTGGTTGCCACGGTGGGAGAAACTTCCAGTTTCACATGAGAGTTTGTTGGAAAGTGGGCTAGAGCCGAGCAAGCAAGCGGCATTGTTGCCTCTCTGGCCCCTCCCCCACAGGCAGCGCCACAGTGCAGCAAGGAGGGTTGTCCTGCCTGAAAACCTAAGGCCCCGCCCCCTTACAAGTGAACTGGTGAGCCCAGACAAAGAAATACGGCCCTAATGAAAGAACAGAGCAAAACTTCGGGAGAGCTAAGCAATGAGATAGCCAACCTATCTGATGGAGAATTTAAAGCCCTGGTAATGAAAATGCTCACAGATCTGATTCAGCTTGGTCAAAAAATGAAAAAACAAATGAAAGATACCCAAAATGAAATAAAGCAAAATATTCAGGGAACCAACAGTGACAGGAAGGAAAGCAGGACTCAAAACAATGATTTGGAACGAGAGGGGAAAATAAGCATCCAACCAGAACAGAATGAAGACACAAGAATTTAAAAGATGTGGAGAGACTGAGGAATCTCTGGGACAACCTGAAACAGTCCAATATCTGAATTATAGGGGTGCCAGAAGGAGAAGAACAGCAGCAAGAAATTGAAAACTTATTTGAACAAATAATGAAAGAAAACTTCGCCAACCTGGTGAAGGAAATAGATTTCCAGGAAGTGCAGAGAGTCCCAAAGAAGTTAGACTCAAGGAGGAGCACACCAAGGCACATCATCATTAAGTTACCCAAGATTAAAGATGAAGAGAGAATCCCAAACGCAGCAAGAGAAAAGGAGACAGTTACCTACAAAGGAGTGCCCATTAGACTATCAGCTGATTTCTCAAAAGAAACCTTATAGGCAAGAAGTATTCAAAGTCATGAAAGGCAAGGACTTACATCCAAGATGACTCTATCCAGCGAAGCTTTCATTTAGAATGGAAGGGCAGATAAAGTGCTTCCCAGATAAGGTCAAGTTCAAGGAGTTCATCATCACCAAGCCATTATTATATGAAATATTAAAGGGACTTATCTAAGAAAAAGAAGATAAAAATATGAACAATAAAATGACAACAAACTCACAACAATCAACAAATGAACCTAAAAGAGAAGAAAAACAATGAACATAAAAACTAAGCAAACATCTAGAACAGGAACAGAATCAGAGAAATGGATATCACACACAGGGATTTCAGTGGGGAGGGGGAAGGGAGGAATGGGAGGGAAAGTAAAGGGAAGAAGAAGCATAATTAGTAGGCATAAAAGAGATGGGGAGAGGTCAAAAATGGTATAGGAAACAGAGAATTCAAAGAACTTATGTGTATAACCCATGGACATGAACTAAGTCGGGGGGGGATGCTGGAAGGTTGGAGGGGTAGGGTAGAGGGGGCATAAAGGAGGAAAAATTGGGAAAACTATAATAGTATAGTCAACAAAAAATACTTAAAAAATAAAATAAATAATGAGGGCGGGCTGTAAGAGTCCAGGTCTGCCAAGAAGAGTAAGGGGGAAGCCACACCATTTCGAGTAAGGGGGTCTGCTGCAAGATCTGGAATTAAGAGAGGGAAAGAGTCTATGACGGAGAGTAGAGGTCTGGAGTAAGTGAGAGAGACATGGGGGTGCACCACGAGGTCTGGTGTGTAAGGGGAAGCCATGGGGCCTGGAATAAGAAAGACGAGGCCCACTGGCAAGCCTGCTTGGAGAAGACAGCGGCAGAGCTGATGGAGCTGTGTGGGGACCTGCCTAACCAAGCACGGATTCGTGAGAGATGCCTGGAGCTGAACTGGGACTGGGAATGCTGAGCTGCAGACTCCTTCTTCTCTGAAGGACGTACAGAGAAGCCACTCGCTTAGGATGTGTGCTTCCCTGGACTGCACCATGACCCAGTGTAACACGGCACATGTTTCCCCTGAACTACAGCATGGAGGCTGAGAACAGTGCACCCCAGATCCTGAAGGAGAGAGCTGCTTCGAGAGGATGGGGACTCGGAGACCCACAGGAGCACATTCCAAAGGGAATGCAGACATGTTTGTGCAGTCGGCTTAAGAACAGATAAGAATGTGGGGAACTTCTGGGCATGGTTTTGGCTTATAGCCTGGTGGTGAGCAAGGCAAGTGCTGGGTCTTGTGGGAGAACAGAACTCTGAACGGGAGTGCTGTCAACACCCCCCAAGGCTCGAACCCTGTTAATAAAAACCTGTTTAGCGTGCCACGTAGCCAAGCCCCATTTTGCTCAGTTACAATGCATCAGCGGGCAGTGGCTTCCTCATAACTGGCGTATCCAAGCAGATCATCATCTACCAGTCTGGAAGGTTGTTGCCAGACTACATATTTCAAGTAAGTATTAAGAAAGGTAACTTCTGAGGTCTTTCCCAAGTCTAACTTTGTAACTGCACAGAAACTTTATTTCTTTAATGCAAGGACAAAGCCAGCATTATTTGCTATTGTGGCACCATCTGCCTAGCGGGGCTATGGCCTTGTTAAATATGACTGCCATTTTACTCTTCTGAGCTTGTCCCCAGGACTGAAAATGACTGGAAAACAAGAACAGAACTAACCACTCCCTACAGCCACAGGCAAGAGATAACATTGGAATGAACTGCAGCCTCCCGTTACAACGCCCCAACTGCCCAGGGGACACACAACAGCAACCCCACCTTTTTAATCCAATTATAATCCAATAAAAGCTCAAAGCCCCCAGCCCTCAACTCTGGTGTATCTTTCTATACCCTGCCCCTTTCCCTCTTGGAAAGTGAATAAAAAAATGCACTCTGCATTTTCTTCTCTATGTGAATTCTTTCACAGCCCACATCGCTGACCATCCTACCATTTAATATGATCTTTCCTCCTTTCTTTCCTTCCGATTTAAACTCACCCATTGCCCTAACTCACCCACCTCCTTCTCCCTTACACGTCCACTCTCTTAAATATAAACCCTCAGGACAATGAGGCCCTGGTCAACATCACACAATCTTAGGATCAAATCCTCAGGTCCACTGACCACAGAGACAGTTTCAATCAAACTAAACATGTAGGTCTCAGTTGGGTTTCAGCTGCAGACCCAGAAAAGCAAAACAACCCCACTGACCACAGCCATGGCTGACATCAGAACCAGATGCAATAATCTACTACCTCCTACCGTAGTGCTGACCAATCAGTAGAGACCATAAGCCTAACTCCACCATAACTAATGATCTTTCTCCTATATAACCCATCCTCTGGAAGCATAAGGGAGGCAGGTCTTGACTCCAGGTGTGGAGCCATTTCTTTAAAAAATAAACCTTTACTTTTTTTGGCTGGAAACTCCTATTAGCTTTTGATGGGGCTGGGTTGGTTTTTTTTTTTTTTTTTGACTGGGCTTTGATGCACACAGGTGGATGAACCCCTTTAGTTGGGTACCAAGTTGAAGCAAAGTAAATCTCTGTAATGCCAAATTTTTTAAAAAGTAGTTCTAACACTTCATTTAAATCCATCATGGTTGAACTCAAATGTATGGTCAATTTATAACTAATATAAACCCCTGCTATTGGCTAGACACCCTCATGTGGGGTGGATACATGGCTACTCCACCACCGGTGATGGTGATGAGGACTGGCCAGGGGGCCCCTGGGAGAAGGAATGTGTATTGCTTTGGAAGTGGATTGTAACTCTCACCTTAGCTCCTTTTGGGAGTGCATTCTTGTTCTGTGGCTGCTTCTTGATCTTTTCCTTCTGCACGTGCTCGCTGATGTGAGGTAGATCCTGGCCACATGTAGGTTTGTGCAACCTGGACCTGCACTGCCCTTGTCTGGGACCCCTTATAACGAGCCTTGGGTTGGAGGAGGTGCGTCTCTCTCGCATGCACCTGCCGCCGTCAGTGCGCTCCCCTGTCATTGAGTAATAAACAGCATGACTACATGTGATAGTCCACTGGGTGGGGTTTTCAGAATATCACAAATACTTAAGCAGCTCCAGTTTGAAGCTCCTGCACTACAACTAGCATACATTATCTCATTTCATCCTATTATGGGAGGCACATGTTGTTGTCTTCATCCTACAGATCAGGAAATTTAACCTCAGCAAGGTAGTAGTCACAGAGTCAAGACTCAGATTCTGATCTGTTTGAGTCAGAGTTCAGGGTCCTCTCCATTGCATTCTACTTAAAGAATCTCACTCGGTGCCAAGATTGCGGAGAAAGGTACATGAACTTCATGTAGAAAATCAGACAGGTGTTAAGAAAGGTAACATAAAGGAAAGTTTACTCAAGGAGCCTAAATGTTTGGTGCCCTCCCATTGCCCAGCTTTCTGGTGACCTCTTTACATTTTCCTTTTACCCTCAGATTGGTCCTCGGCATCTTTAACAGCTTCAATGAAGTCATCCACTACTAAAACACAAATGAACTCATTACTCTTAATATTAATTAGTGCCGATGTTCAAATAATTCATTAAGCTTGCTTTGCAATTTCAGAGACTGCTGTAAAGATCACTGAAAAATAAAATGGAAAGGTCTGAATAGAAAATGTTAGTTGTTTTTGATGAATCTGGCTATATTTTGGGTGTTCTCTGTGGGGTTCTGGGGAAACTTCTGTAGGCAAAATATATCACAAATTATGCGTGTGCTGCTTCAGAAATTAATCATGAGAACTATGAATACTGCAATGTTGAGAATTTCAACTCTCCGAGCAATATTTTATCTTCACTCACAAATATATGAAGAAAACAAGTTGATATTAAAATTTTCTTTTTTTAACATATGGCATTGGAACACTATTAATTTTTTTACAAAAGAAAATGTCTTAATTTTCACTCAACATTTTCTCCATCAGCCATGAAAATAAATTACAAGGAAAATATAGTTGCACATTTTGTTGATCATTTTTCCTTTTTCACATCTCTTTCCCTTTGGTCACAAAGTGAAAGATAAAGTAATAATGGAGAAATATAAATATCTGTCCATCTAGAGCATTTAGATTTTTATAGATCATCTTCATCAAAAATTCAAAGCTTGGTGTTCTACTTGAAACATTTATCTCCAACTCAAAACTTTATAAAATTAATTTTATATCTCTCAAAGTAGTTATAGCATGATTATTAATTTATTTGGAAAGAAAAAACATCTGCGAAGGACAACTCGTAAGATGATGTATTCAATGACAAAAACGTTACTAGCAGAATTGTGTTGGATGAAAGAGGTTGAAGGGGAACAGAATTTTTCATCCCCAAATATACCTCTTTGGCATATGGGTTATTGTAACTTGTTACTTTTAAAAAACAGCAGACACAGGTGAAGTTTGCAAAACTGAGATGTTACCCTTTTGTGAGGGACATTGCCACGTATAAGGGAAATGTCCTTTTTGTAAGGGTGTCTCTGTCTCTGTACAGGAAGAGTAGGATGACTCTAAATCTCTAGAAAATGTATGAAGGAGAACAGTTAACGATTGAAATGACAAAACTGCACTAAAATCCTTACAGTTGTTTACTGTGTTGTTTCTCAAAACCTCCCAGAATTGCTACTTTCCCTTCCAACATCTTTCTTTGGTCCTTAGCTAAAGACAATACTTAAAGTGGTGGCCTAGAGCATTTTGAGGACTTTCTCAGTTTTCTTGGGTCTCTTCCTTGCATACAGGAGGTATAAACTTTTTATTAAAAAAGTGTGGCACTCAACAATAAAAGTGTGACTTTTCACTATTAAACAGGTGACACCACTATATTCACACTAGAATAGCTAAAATTAACTAGGGATGACAGAAAGCATTGGTGAGAATATGGAACAACTTGGAATTCTCATGATTGCTAGACTGCAAAACGGTACACTTTGGAAAACAATTTGGCAGTATCTTGTAAAGTTAAACATACACTTACCATATGACCCAATAACTCCACTCCTATGGATACCCTAGAAAAATAAAAACACATCTAGATTTAAAAAAAAAAAAACCTGTCCATGAATGTTCATAGCAGCATTATTCACAATAGCCAAAACCTGGAAACACGCCCAATGTTCTTTAAATGAATACACAAACTGTGGGCCATCCACATAATGCAGTGCTGCTCAACAATACAAAGGAACTGAATTACTAGTTCACACACAACATGGATAAATCTAAAAAGGCACTATATTGAACAAAAGAACACACATGTGCAGTTGTCTGATTTTCTTTATATGACATTCTGGAAAAGTTCAATCTAACCTATGAAGACACAAAGCAGATTGGTGGGTCTTGAACACTGTGGGGAGAAATAATGGATTTCAAAGCGGTAGGATAAAACATTTGCAGGTTATGGAGATATTTTATATTTTTATTACAGTTGTGGTTGCATGTGTTCGTCGGAACTCACTAAACTGCACCCTTGAAATGGGTACATTTTATTATATATAAATTATAATGCAAAAAACTTGATGCAAAATTAAAATAGGAAAATATTAGCTTACAAATAAGACAGAATGTATGATTATAAGCATACTTAGTCTGGCATATATTTTACCAGCAGCCAACAATGGGTCAAAAAAATCTTTATTTGTGGAAATAAATGAACAACTAGACTATATAATAGAGGCTGAATCTGCCATACAGCAGCAGACAAACCTTTCTGTTCATACAGTACTACCACCTCAGTCTGTACCTCTCTGTCACGTTCCCAAATGGGTTTAACAAGGTGCACAAACTCAAATCAGCACGAGGTCAGTTAGTATCCAGCAACCCTGTCCCTCCCCCAGATTCCTGCTCTGGCACATGGTACATATTCATCAAATGGTCCAGGATGCCTCACCTGCCAAATACCTGAAAAGGAGCTTCTGAAGAATCGTGAGATAGGCTGTATATCTTAAAGTGTTGGGCAATTGAGCAATTTTATTTAGCTCAGGAGGAGTTGCAGATATATGCCTAATAATGCAGTTAATACACTGCAGTAAGAAAAACATAGACCGACTAAAACAGCTGCATATTTCCCTGTTTTGCAACTTTGTTTGGTTTGTTTTCCACTTTTACTAATTCCTATTTTGACTCCACATCCTGGACAATTTTTGAGTAAAACAGAGTCTATAAAAAGTACTTGCTGAATGTTCCAAGAGTCTTCTCACCACATTTTCCTTAACAGTGCAGCAACTGCAAGAACTGGAGGTTGCTTCTTCTGCAGTAAACAAGGATTATTTTCATGAAATTAGTTAAGAGTGGTAGTAAACTTTGACCTTTGGGGTAGAAACCCAGAGCTATGGAAAACAATTCATTTTGTTTACCTAAAATGTAATGGGGAGGTCACGGTTGAAAATGTCCTCAGTTTACACCAAAATGGGAATTCAATTCTAACTGCTAGAAAGATCCACCTATGCTTCCTAATCAGTGCTTGACCTCCAGCTCCACCCCATCCTTTGATTCAGTAAGCAGGATTCATTTGAGAGCCCTATCTCATTCTGATTGGCCTGGTTGTTAGGAATTTCACTGCCATAGGCAAGCTTCAAGAGCTTGAGTCAAACCCAGGCAAGTCTTTCTGTGCACACGGGATAAGATTTCCTTATGAAGGAGAAACACAAGAAACACACAACAGCAGCTTCCACCACCAAATCCCAGTGACCCCTGAAGTTCTGAAAACAGACAGCTCACATTCTAGGCTTAAAAATTCAGAATCTCACACTTTTCTATGCTGTCTAGGCAACATTCATGATTTTATATGGAGTATTATACCATTTTTTTGTGTGTTAGAGAAATGTGGCAAAGGCCTTGGCTAGTGTGGCTCAGTTGGTTGGAGCACTGTCCCATGCACCATAAGAATGGGGCACATACCTATGTTGCGGGTTCAATCCACGGTCAGGGTGCATGTGGGAGGCAGCCAATTGATGTTTCTTTCTCACATAGATGGTTCTCTCTCTCTCTCCCCCTTTGGCTCTAAAATCAATAAACATATTTTTTAAAGAAGAAAAGAATAATGTGACAAACAACAATGTAAGTATACAAAACATATTAGTATTGGGTGGCTTTTCATAGGAAAGACGTCTGTGCCTTTAAATTGAGTCTATTCCTGACCTTTGTTAAGGCCCAGGGTAGGGTGCCCCAAAACATCCTCCAAAGGCATATTGATTATTTTTGAATTAAGGCTAATTAAGAAACTGCCAATGCAAGACCAGTCTGACCTGTCTCTCTCTCAGTCCCTCTGAAAGCAGGAGATAAATCCCATGTGAGGCCCTGGCCCGGAAGCTCAGTTGCTTAGAGCATTACTCAGGTCAGGGCACATACAAGAAAGCAACCAACAGATGCATGAAGGAGTAGAACAAACTGATGTTTCTCTGTCTTTCTTTCTCCTTCACTTCCTCTCTCTCTCTGAAATCAATGCATTTAAAACAAACTTTAGCGGAAAGAAAAGAAACTGTGAGCTCCCCGTATAAAAGGTGCCTTCTCTGCCACTGGAGATGCCGTTATCACTAGAACTAAAGAATTTAGAGCCAAAACGCCTATATAAATGAACCCTGTTGCCTTTTTTCTAATTTACCACCCAACCCCAAACTTTGTTTAGATTCCTCACAAATAAATACCAAAATCTTGATTAGATTCCTATCTAATGAGAACTGTGTGGTTTGTTTGTTTGTTTTTTTTTCAGTCCTATCAGTTTTGCACAAATGTATTGGTTCTTTCTCTAAAAACTATAAAACACTGACTGGTTCATCATTTATCAGAGCATCGTTTATGATTCTCCCATACACATATAATAAATTGGCTTTTTTCTTCTGTTAATCTGGTCTTGTGTCAATTTTATTATTATTCTAACCATGATGCCTCAAGAAGGTAGAGGTGGGGAAATTCTCCCTTTCAGCAGCACCTTTTTTTTCAAATGATACATTTCTCTGGTCTGTTTTTAGAAGTATCATTTGAGCTTCAAAACTTAGATTTGCATGAGCTTGTAAGGAAAACAGTATGAAATACATCATTGTAGATTCCTATTGCTGCTACAATTGTGACAAACTCATTTATTCTCTCACAGTTCTGGAGGTCAGAAGTTGGAAATGGATCTCAATAGGCTAAAATCGACTTGTGAACAGGGCCACATTCCCTTTCAGGACTCTCAGGAAAAACCCATTTTCTTTGCCTTACTCAGCTTCTAGAAGCCGTCTGCATTCTTTTTGCTCATGGCTCCTTCTTCCATCGTCACAGCCAGCAGCTATGCTGCTTAGATGCATAGCATCTTCAAATCACTCTCCCTTAACCTGTACTCTCATCCTTACATCTCCTTCTAAAAGCTTCTCACCTTCCTTTTATAAGGATTTTTGTGTACATTCCATCCACCCCCAAAATCCAAGATATTCACCCCATATCAGGATCCTTAATCACATCTGCAAAGTCCTTTGTGCCACGTACGGTAACATAGGGACAGGTTCCTTGGATTAAGGTGTGGACATCTTTCTATGACCTTTATTCTGCCTACCACACACAGTGGCATATTATTTTCTATGCATTTAGAAAAAAACATGCTAATAAACTAATTCACAAAATGATCTGTCCTTGTGCATGGAGCTGCAGGGCTGAAACAATTGATAATATTCGTATATGAGCTAGGATTGGAATAATGCTAATGTCAGAGGATAGAAGGCTGAAAGCATTCAGTTCCATTGAATTAAACTTGAATAAGCTGAATCCAGTTAGAATTTTGTGACAGAAAAAAAACATACATATCCTGAATAATTATGTACTTATTTTGTCAAGCTCTTACATGGCATTTAGCTCCCGTTCCGTCTATGTGATACAGAACAATGAATAACATGTAGATAACTCTCTTTTACATGTTTTACTTGCCCAAATAAATTCCTTGACTGAAAGAATGAACTGTATTATTTATTCTTTAATAGCAGAGACTCTAAAGATAGCTTTTGGCTATTTGGAGGTCATTTAGGCTTCAAAAAGCTGTTCTGTCATTACTGAGCCATAAAACTTAACAGCCCATGAACACTACCCAAATTCAACACCAAAGGCTAAATAAAATAAAACAATGCATTAATTACAGTCTATTATCATCAGCAGTTGGTTAGGGAAAATCTGATTATATGGAAACTTCAAAATATGGTTTAAAAAAAAGCCACTTTCATAACAGTAACAGCAAACACATTTTTAAAATTAAAAAGCCCTATTCTCCCACTCTAACAGCTTACCTGTGTTCACTGTTCTTGTTCTTTTCCAATTCCCATATATGTGCATACCTCATTCTGACACACCTGTAATCGTAATATAGACATAATTTCACACTTGGATTTTTACAACCTAATTAATATGTTTATTTTTTCAGATAACTATGTAATAGTCATAATTTTCATTTTACTGAGGACAGTGTATTCCACAGCATGGATGTAACATGGATATAATGGAATTCCAAAGGGTTCAGAATGAGCCTCCCCAAAATGTGCCACTTTGGAATTCAAATGATTTTGAGTTTAAGAAAATCAAACCCTGGCTGGTGCAGCTCAGTGGATTGTGCACCAGCCTGCGAGCCAAAGGGTCACCGGTTCGATTCCCAGTCATGGGAAGGGCACATGCCTGGGTTGCAGGCTGGATGCCTGGTTGGGGGTGTGCAAGAAGCAACCAATCATGTTTCTCTCACACAATGACATTTCTCTCCTTCTCTTTCTCCCTTCCTTCCCCTTCCTCTAAAAGTAAATAAATAAAATCTTAAAAAAAAGAAAATCAAGGCAAAAAAAGACTCAGAAAGAGCTTTCTACTTCCCCCTTAACTGCATCATATAATTTGGAGGGCTTGGTACAGAAAAGAGAACTTTCACCATTGATAACTACAGACAGTATGGGCTAGGTGTGGTAGGCTGGAAGGAGCTGGGTAAGGGCTGTTTGTCCAAATTCCATTTTTGTGTCCCACTGTCTCTGCATGACATAGCATACATTTGATTACCAAGCATTTGCTTTTCCTATCTTCCTATAAATTCCCCCCCTCTTTTAAATCAGACTCCCTATCCCCTTCTCCTAAGTTCAAGATGGAACATAAGCCTTTTTTTTCTTGCCTTACTACAGGTCTCATATTCTCATGGAGGCCTCTGTACATATGTATTTAAATTTTGTTTTTCTTCTGTTAATCTGTTTTATGTCCACTTATCTATTAGACCAACCAAAAGAATCTAGAAGGGTAGGGGGAAAAGTTTTCCTTTCTCACAGTTTTATGAATTGATATTTATTTTTATTTATTTTTTTTTCAACCCAGGCATGTGCCCTGACTGGGAATCGAACCGTGATCTTTTGGTTCACAGGCCCACGCTCAATCCTCTGAGTTACACCAGCCGGGGCTTGAATTGACATTTATGTTGGTTCCATTCTTAACCATTATAAACACTGCTGTAATGAACATTTTTCTGTATGTTTTTCTCAGGGAAAGAGAGAGAATTGTCTTGGGATAAAATTTGAAAAATGGAATAGTAGTCATGGAATTTTAAAGCAAATAAGGGCAGGTTTTATTCCTTATTTGTACACAGAGTAAGTCCCATCAGTGACAGGAACTTTTTTTTTTAATACCAGTACTATCTTTATACCAACATTCCTACCATGCCTGAAATAACTTTCCCAAGGACAGACATAAGAGTGAAGAATATGCCCAATGAGTACAAAGGTTAAGTTATACACGGATTATTCTTGATAATGCACAGAGGTTTTATATGTATAGAAGAACTGTAGAGGAATAAAAAGAACAGTGATTTTAAAAAGAATATTGCTACATGTCAATGGGGCAAGTTATAAAATAATGTATGCAACCCATATAATGTTTTATACTAAACTGTATGTTAAATATTTAATTTCATGATTATTGCTCTTTTTGTGAGCCTTAATTCTTAAAGAATAGGCCATTAAAGTTCTATTTTTGTTGTATAAACTACAAAATCTGAGAGGTAATAGGGTCATGTTAGAATTTTCAAAGTACATATATTTTAATGTCAGCAATAGAGTGTGAGGCAAGAGGTAGATTTGGTTTTATCAGGTGATTGAATGAAGGCAATTCTAATACATTCTTCAGGCTGCTTGCCATTTTACTCTTAATTTCAGTGTACAAAGAGGAACGACATTTTGTGAAGACTAGCAGTAAAATACTTAACAAAGGAAATGAGCCATGTGTTAAAGGGTCTAAGGGGTATGGAGAATTTTGCTATAAATTGAGACCTTTTCCAGCTTTACTTTCTTTTCATTATGTACCTGCATGATGTTTACCTAAGAAATTTGCAATCATGGGCAATTTGACTTTTAAGTAGGCAATATGACCAAAATATACCAAGCATTTAAAAAAAAGTATGTGCTTTGACTGGGGTTGGGTGTTGTCCTGCAAACCAAAAGGTCGCCGGTTTGATTCCCAGTGAAGGCACATGCCTGGGTTGCGGGCCATCTCCCTGCTTGGGGGAAAGCAAGAGGCAACTGATCGATCCTTCTCTGCCACATCAGTATTTCTCTCTTTCTGTTTCTTCCCTCTTTCCCCCCTCTCTAAAAAAAATAAGTGTGCCCTGGCTGGTGTGGCTCAGTGGATTGAGTGCCAGCCTGTGAACCAAAGGGTCCCTGGTTCGATTCCGAGTCAGGACACATGCCTGGGTTGTGGCCAGATCCCCAGTGAGGGGCACGTGAGAGGCAACCACACATAGATGTTTCTCTCCCTCTCTTGCTCCCTCCCTTCACCTCTCTCTAAAAATAAAAAAAATAAAATCTTTTTTAAAAAGTGAAATCTTTAAAAAAATGTATATGGTGGTTCAATAGTGTGAGAAAAGTCAGAATTCACACTGATGAGAAGGACTGTTGGCTGCCCTTATGTAAGAGAATATCTTTCAGTGGGGTAGCCGTTCCTGACCACAAAGAATAAATCCACAAGAGAATTCTTGATGTGGCAACCTTTGCTTAATATAAGAAAATACTGATATATTCAACACTTAAAATGTACTGGCTTAAGTTTCCATTATCTAGCACTGAGAATAAAAGGGACAAACCAGAATCTCTGCTGTAGAGCTACTAAAATGATAAAAATGGTCACTTTCCTGAAAGGAGAATATTTAGGATTTAAGGAACTACTACTAACTTGTAGACAATAGAGAACTTACACCATGTTGCATAATTAATCTCAGTGGGTAATGCTAGGCTTTGCTACAGAAAATAATCTGTTAAAGGAAATTCATTTTATAAGACTTGTTAATTTACTCATACTGTAAACATACAACTTTTCATTCACTCATTAATTCTCACATTCATTCATTCCATCATTCATTCATAGTATTAAGTGCCAGAAACTATATATCAGTGAGTAGGAGAGACATAAAATTCATACTCTCCAGAGCTTATATTCTTTTTTTGTTTGTTTTTTTTTAGACTTCATTTATTCCTTTTTAGAGAGAAAGGAAGAGAGGGAGAAAGAGAGGGAGAGAAACATCAATGTGTGGTTGCCTCTCATGTGGCCCCTGCTGGGGGACCTAAACTGCAACCCAGGCATGTGCCCTGACTGGGAATCGAACCAGCAACCCTTTGGTTCACAGCCTGCGCTCAATCCACTGACCTATACCAGCCAGGTCAGAGCCTATATTCTAACATAATTTTTTTTATGGCACATATATTTTTCCCTGTACAAAACATCAAAAGGGACCATTATCATTGGTAAAACAGGAAAAAGCAACACAATAGTATAACAGCGAAATGGAGTTGCAGGGACTTGTTCTAGAATTACAATGAAAAGTATAACGGCAATATATTTCAATGAATACTGGATAGGAAAAGAGATAATGCACACTCACTAAGGTGTTAGAATTTACACCAGGTTTGCTTTTTAAAATGTCTGAATGAAGTTTGATATGCAACTCACCTTTCTGCTCTGGGTGGGCTCAACCTGAAGAACAAGATGTTGCATGCCCCCGCTTTACCACCAGCTCCTTTTCAATCTTTGGTGCCTACTAACAATAGCGCTGCCTGCCACACAAAAAAAGGCAGTAGCCAATAGGTAGTTTTACTCACATCTGTTTTATTTTCATATCTCTTAGATCCCCAGGCTATGTTGCTTGGAGGGAGAATGGAGAATGAATAGAGGGCTGCTACCAACTGTATCTTGTATCAGGTTTCCTCTGAGAGAAATTGGGACAATCCTGGGATTTCAGAAATGTATAATTGATCTCCAACAAGTTGAACAATTGATAGCAGTGGGAAAACTTCCTTCAGAGACTGAAACCTGTAGTCAGCCTAAATGAGGGACATGAAGTGAGTAACTCACCTTGGCAGTTAACTCATTTGGGGCGGGGCGTTTACAGCAATAAATGCTTTGCATATAGGCTACAAAGGAAGCCAATTGCTTTTCATATATATGTGTATTTGTAAAAATTTTATTTATTTTATAGAGAGGGGAAGGAAGGGAGACAAAAAGGGAGAGAAACATCAATCGATTGCCACCTGTACGTACCCCAACTGGGACTGATCCCCCAACCCAGGCATGTGCCCTGACTGGGAATCAAACCTGGGACCTTTGGCTTTGCGCAATGACATCCAACCATCTGAGCCACGGTAATCAGGGCACTTTTCATATATTTTTAAATGCACTTTCTCACTACCAATATAATCCAAATACAGTATTTTGCCATTGGCCCAAACTTTCAGAAAATCTTTTGTTTTAATTTTTTAATTTAACTATTTATTTATTTATATTTAGAAAGAAAGCCAATTATTGTATTTGAGGGTATGATTTTGCATACAGAAATCGTTATTGTTTTCTAGAGTTACACTTTTAACGCATAAGCATAAATAAAAGAATTAAAAACATTTATGAAGATATGGAATTAGTACTACCCATGTATAATGGCATCCTTATTTTTCCCTCAAAAATTTGGGCAAAAACGTACATGTTATACACGGCAAAATATGGTAGCTTAAATATCTTCACCTGCCCATGCTTCGAGGAGTAAATGTAACACTAGACATATTTCATTGTCTTTAAAGAAATACTTGTAACAATTAAGCTCATCATATTTGAATATTTAATTTCTTTCAATTCACAATTAAAATAATCATTCAAAATATTGTAGTGAAGAGTACCAGACCGAGGCAGGTTAGTAAGAATGTAGGAAATTCCTTGGCCAGTGTAATGGGGAAACTGAGACAGCTGAACAAACAGCAGAGCAATTTACAGCCAGCTAATAAATCACAAGATCTTAACCTCCCTAACTAAGGACACCTAGGAGCGAACCTGTCTCCAGAGGCCCTTCTTTTGCCTTTGTGACTTGTTACCAGAGTCCACGCAGCCCAGCCGGCTCACTTCTTCTGCCCCTGTGACCTAAAAAGCCAAGGCACCTCACCCCCTAGGCTCACTCCTGTTGTTGTGATGTTGTCTCTTCCATCTTAAGCCTTCTTTTGTTTCACTGTTCTCACCTGTAATAAATGCTCTATTAAAACCACCTGGACTCATGCCGTGAACTCTTTCCTGCATGAAGTCAAGAGCCCACACACTGCAGACTGTACCAGGGCAGACCCACCTTGGTCCATTCCCAGTGCCTTTCTGGTGACAAGACTATTAAAAATCAGACCCCTGGCTGGTGTAGCTCAGTGGATGGAGCGCGGGCCTGTGAACCAAAAGATGGCGGTTTGATTCCCAGTCAGGGCACATGCCTGGGTTGCAGGACAGTTCCCAGCAGGGATGCACGAGAGGCAACCATACATTGATGTTTCTCTCCCTCTCTCCTTCCCTTCCCCTCTAAAGATAAATAAATAAAATCTAAAAAAACAAAAACAAAAACAAACAAAAAAAAAAAAAACAGAGTTCCGGCCAACATGGAGGCGTAGGTAGAAACCCTTTGCTTCCTCGCAAAACCAAAAGGAGGATAACAACCAATCTAAAATCAATAAACAATAAAAATCGCCAGAAAATCAAACTGCATGGAACTCTAACAACCAAGGAAGTAAAGAAAAAATCAACCAGAACAACCAGACCAGTAGGGTGGACAGCGCTGGCCAACTCAGAACAACCAGGGTGAGGCGGCTGAGGGGCAGGGCTGACTGCTGAGCTCAGCAGAGCTGTACGGGAGGGACTGGCTTAGGGGGAAAATTGAGACTCAGAGCTGACTATGGCTAGGGTTGCTGTAGTAAGAGATTCGCTCTGAACAATAAAATGACAACAAACTCACGACTATCAACAAATGAACCTAAAAGAAAAGAAAAACAATGAAAATAAAAACTAAGCAAACAACTGGAACAGAAACAAAATCAGAGAATCCAGACTCTCGTGTCAGATCCCAGTCTGACACGAGAGTCTGTTGGAAAGTGCACTAGAGGCAAGCGGGCAGCCACACTGTTCCCCCTCTGGCCCCATCCACACAGGCAGTGCAGCAAAGAGGGTTGCCCTGCCTGGGTGAACACCTAAGGCCCCGCCCCCTTACAACCTATCAGCTGTGCCAAGAAAAAGAAATATGGCCCAAACAAAAGAAGACAGCAAAACATCAGAAAGAGAACTAAGCGATGAGGAGATTGCCAGTCTATCTGATGGAGAATTTAAAGCCTTGGTAATCAAAATGCTTACAGAACTGACTGAGCTTGGTCGAAAAATGAAAGAACAAATGAAAGATACCCAAAATGAAATAAAGCAAAATATTCAGGGAACCAAACAGTGACAAGAAGGAAAACAGGACTCAAAACAACGATTTTGCGCAAAGGGAAGACATAAACATCCAACTGTATCAGAACGAAGAAACAAGAATCCGAAAAAATGAAGAGAGACTGAGGATTCTCTGGGACAACCTGAAACGTTCCAATATCCAAATTATAGGGGTGCCAAAAGGAGAAGAACAGCAGCAAGAAACTGAAAACTTATTTGAACAAATAACGAAGGAAAACTTCCCCAATCTGGTGAAGGAAGTAGATTTCCAGGAAGTCCAGAGAGTCCCAAAGAAGTTGGACCCAAAGAGGAGCACACCAAGGCACATAATCATTAAGTTACCCAAGATTAAACACAAAGAGAAAATCCTAAAAGCAGCAAGAGAAAAGAAGACAGTTACCCACAAAGGAGTGCCCATAAGGCTATCAGCTGATTTCTGAAAAGAAACCTTATAGGCAAGAAGGGGCTGGAAAGAAGTATTTGAAATCATGAAAGGCAAGGACCTACATCCAAGATTGCTCTATCCAGCAAAGCTTTCATTTAGAATGGAAGGGCAGATAAAGTGCTTCCCAGATAAGGTCAAGTTCAAGGAGTTCATCATCACCAAGCCATTATTATATGAAATATTAAAGGGACTTATCTAAGAAAAAGATAAAAAATATGAACAATAAAATGACAACAAACTCACAACAATCAACAAATGAACCTAAAAGAAAAGAAAAACAATGAACATAAAAACTAAGCAAACATCTAGAACAGGAACACAATCAGAGAAATGGACATCACACAGAGGGAGTTCAGTGGGGAAGGGGAAGGGAGGAATGGGGAGGAAAAGCTACAGGGGAGAAGAAGCATAATTAGTAGGCATAAAAGAGATGGGGAGAGATTAAAATGGTATAGGAAACAGAGGACTCAAAGAACTTCTATGTACAACCCATGGATATGAACTAAGAGAGGGGGAATGCTGGAGGCTTGGGAGGGCAGGGTGAAGGGCGGATAAAGGGGGGAAAATTGGGAAAACTGCAATAGCATAATCAATTAAAAAATACTTAAAAAAGACTACTAAAAATCTACCAAGCTATCACTCAGAAAACATTACCAAGTTTCTAGTTAGCATAACAACCTTCAGGGGGTTTTCCAGTGTCACCTTGGACACTTTCTCGGCATTGTGGAAGATAATCACATGGCTTATCAATAGTCAACTGAAATTCCATGTGCTTTTTGCTGCTTGAAGTGAAAAATTCACCCATCTACACAGTCCGTTCTTAACTTACATAGATAATCATTGTAAATAGTATGTGTTAGCGGAATTCTCGTTATTTATAACATTAGGCTTCAAATTTTTTGGTTTGGTTCTCAAAAATAAATACAAACCTTGAATTACGTTTGTTTGGCAGAGGAAGTGATGTCTTTTATTCTTTGGCTAAATGTTCAATGCAGGCTGCTCTGGAAAACTTCTCTAGATCTCTTAGCCAATGACTAATGGCTGATATATTGGCTGTCATTCATTTAAATGACATGTGGCCCATATTAGACTTATTGGTCCCTGGAGACTTACAACCGATTAGTACATAACTTCTTTTCATATACATCAATCATCTGAGAACCGACAATCACAGACCTCCTAAAAAATTCAAAAATTTTGATTTAATATATCTTATAAACTGTGGCAGAAATAAACACTTTGGTTGAACATCTATATGTTATTGAATACAGTATGTGTTTGTTTTCTCTGCTGGACCTTCTTGATTCCTTTGTTACAACAACCTACAGTTTGTTTGTTTTTTCCCTATAAATTTCCAAATCACAACCTGAACAATGTGAGCTATTTATAAATCAACTAACTTCAGCCTCTCCATTTTTTCATTATTACCTATTTCCTTAGGGCCTGCTTCTGTCCTTGGAAATTCTCAGCACTTGAAAGTCCTTGATGTGGTAGAGGTTTTTAGTTGACCAGGCATTAGGGAAGTACCTGTAATATCTTCTGTACTAAAATAAAATGCATGCAATGTCGGTCCAAATGCCTCTTCCAAAAACACTACCCTGGTGTTAAAGGAACACCAACAGTGACTTTTAATGAACAATTTAAGAGAAAAAAAAAGAGAAAATTATGCAGTTTATGCTCTACTAAAAATGATAAATAATACAATTTTAAAATAGATATATAAAGATCATTCAAGGTGCGTTAATATTTTTTTTCTTACTCAATGTAACAGGGAAAATAGAGTTTGGGGTCATGTCACCGTTATTTGGACCTGGGGGGGTCTACATTTCCCTTAGTCTGCAGTCAATATGTCTGTCTAATTGCCAGTGTAATACTTCTACTTGAATATTTCTCCTCTCGATTTAGATTAAGTGCGTCTAAACTACTATTCTTCATCTTCTCAGGAAATCTCTTTTACTACCTTCTTATGTCAATCAGTGTCATCTTCAATGTTGCATTAGTTCCATTACCAAATCTTGATGCCCTTTCTGAATCTTTTTCCATCCTCATCCTCTATAACCTGTGGGTCCCTTGGCAATTCTTCCAATGAATGCCTTTTTTTAAAAGATTTTATTTATTTTATCCTTAGAGGGGAAGGGAAGGAGAGAGGGAGAGAAATATCAATGTGTGGTTGCCTCTTGTGTGTCCCCTGCTGGGAACTAGCCTGCAACCCAGGCATGTGCCCTGACTGGGAATCGAACTGCGATCCTTTGGTTCGCAGGCCCGCACTCAATCTACTGAGCTACACCAACCAGGGCCTGGATGCCTTTTTAAAAAAAGATTTTATTTATTTATTTTTAGAGGGGAAAGGAGGGAGAAGGAGAAACATCAATGTGTGGTTGTCTCATGTATCCTCTACTGGGGACCTTGCCCAGAACTCAGGCATGAGCCCTGACTGGGAATCGAACCTGTGACCCCTTGCTTCGCAGGCCAGAACTCAATACACTCAGCCACACCAGCCAGGAATCAATGCATGCCTTTTATAATTGTCCACCGTTACCATCCTAATCTGAATCCTTGTCACCTTATACTTGGACGATTATAACAGATGCTTCCTGGCTTTAGAAATACTCAAGTTCCTTTTGCTCCAATTTATCTTAGATTTTGCTGCCAGAAGAACTTGTCTCAATTATAAATCTTACTAAAATTTTACAAATAATCAGTGGCTTTTCAATGACCTGTTTGATATTGCTCAAATGTTATGACATCTGGAATTAGTTCAACCCCCTTAAGACTGGCATGCAAGGTGTTGCACGTTCTGGCCTAAACTTGCCAATGTTCTGTACTTTCATCCTCCTATTCCATGACAGGAACCCGGTTTTCCAGTCCAGGTACCTCCCTACTCTCTACCAACAACATAATCATTCCCAATCACAAGCTTTTCTTTATGCTGTGCCTACTAGGCAGCATCCTTTAAAGTGTCAACCAAAGGTCAGCTATACAAGAATCATCTAAAATGCTTATAAATCATAAGGTTCTCTGAGCCCATAACTCAGACCTCCTGCAGTTGGAGACTCAGAATCAGTTTACAGCAGGGGTGTCAAACTTATTTTCACCGGGGGCCACATCAGTCTTGTGGTTGCCTTCCAAGGGCAAAAATAATTTTTAGGACTGTATGAAGGTAACCGTTAAGGAGTTGAAATTACATTTGGCCCTTGGAAGGCAACCACGAGGCTGATGGGACCCCTGGTGAAAATGAGTTTGACACCCCTGGTTACAGGCTTACCAGGCGATTCTAATGTGAGCTACATTGGAGCTCCCCAAATCAGGGACATGTGGAATTTCACTCTTCGTCTCCTGTCTGTGGCGTAGTGCCTGTGTTGACCTTAAACAGAGTCAGCCAGATATTTCTCCAGCAAAATGGGTTTCTTTGGGAACAACAAGAAATTGCAGTTTGGAACATGCAGCAATGGTGGGCCACCTGCAAGTCAGCTAGAAAAAAGAAGAGGAAATTTGTATAGAGGGAGAGAGAAAGTTGGGAGGGCTATTACCAAGAGTTCCTCCTGTTGTGGTTTGTGATTGGCATAGGGTGTGAGAACTCCCCTCTGTCCTCACTACGTCATTTAAAATGATGTTCTTGTTTACCAATTTTTTTTTTTTACATTTTCCCTTTTTGATCGAGATCTTTCTCCGAAAGCATTGCTGATCACGCGTCAGGTGTTGTCTGGTTTCAGTAGCCTTTTGTCCCTTGATGCCAGGGAGGACATTTCCTGCGTGTCCTGTCCCACATCTAAGTGAAGGAGCACAGATTTGGAAACTATTGTGGTCGCATCTGAGGAACAAGGAGGCGTAGAAGGGAAATCTCAGGCATTTCTCATTTCAATATGTTTGAATAGCGAATCAGGCGAAAGCACATTTGGAACAGAAAGAATTCTACAAGCACTTTGGGTTTGCTCTCCAATGGTGCCGAGCTCTTGGCTAAATACACTCCCTTCAGTCTAGTTTCCATCTGTAGGACTTGGAAAACTTCACAGCAGGCACCAGGTGGACTCAAATGTAGGCAGGGTACCTCCCCAGCTAGCATGGAGAGTATGGTGCCCGTTGCAAGCTCTTTCAAGTCATTATAAAGAAAGAGGTTAGAAGTGAAAGCCGATGGCAGGCTCACAGCTAAGTAAATATGAAGCCTAGAAAATTGTCAAATTCACAGCCAGAGATAATGGAAAACTTGATAGACTGGTGAAGAAGCATGGTTACATAGTGTTTCTGGTCAGAAAGAATAAACAACCACCAATGAACAAAACAAAGTGTGTTCCTCAGATAGCTATGCACTCAACAATGGAAGTGCCCCAGGTAATTTAAAAACCTGAATGAAGCACCACGGAGGGTGAAAATGAAAATAAAGAAAAGAAAGTGTGTATCTCTATGGAGATTCCCTCAAGAGAAAACATTGAATGTTAAGATCTTTTCTGAAAAAGTCAGTAGTTTTTCAAAAGTATTATCTGCACATGATACAAATAAATCAAATCATAATAAGGTTACATGGTTGAAGTAACTCTCCCTCCCATGCCCTTTTCATTTTGAAGGAAGGTTCAGATTCTTAAATAATTGGTTCTTATACATTTATTACATATTTTGAGCCTTTACTATGTGAAGGAGGAAAAATAATTTTCCCTCAACCCTTTCAGGTCCTTGGCTGAGACCTACCTGTGATAAAAGACAGATTAACAAGAGAGAAACAAACAGAAGTTTAATAACATAGATACCTCCTATGTTTAGAGAGAGACCCAGGAAAACCGACTAACTCCCCCAAATGGTCTAAGTTACCATCCTAAATATTATCTGCAGCTAAAGACAAAAGAAGATGTTGTGGGGTGGGGGGGTGGGGAACCAATTAGGGAAGGTGAGCAGGAAAAGCACAGTAAAAAGGATAAGGCTGTTACGCAGATTTAAGTCCTTACTTTCTCCATTGATAAGAGTTTTAGAGATTTAGAGTCATCCTTTTCTTCCCTTATCAATGCAAATTGCTCTTACAAGAGGATAACTTAATCAGTTTTTAAGAGATTTTCCTATGCCTGCTATTTCTTAAAAATAATCAATTTAGCCCTGGCTTGTGTGGCTCAGTGGATTGTGCGCTGGCCTGTGAACTGAGAGGTCACTGGTTCAATTCCCTGTCAGGGCACATGCCTGGGTTGGAGACCAGATTCCCGGTTGGGGATGTACAAGAGGCAACCAATCAATATATCTTTCATGTATAGATTTTTCTCTCCTTCTCTTTCTCTCTCCCTTCCCTCTCTCTAAAAATAAACAAATAAATAATTGAAAAGGAGAACCTTTACTACCTTTAACTACTATGTATAGGGCAGTGCAAACTTCTATTTATTAAATTTCTATTCTTATCCCTCAATTACCCTTTGAAGCCTCCAATGTGCACTACCTCATCTGTATATAGAATCAAAATGATCAATTCCTCAAGATAAACGTAGTTCATAATTTTATAATCATGTGAGCAAAACCATATATTTCAAATCATTATAAGAAATATCTTAATTCATAAAATATAAGTTAAATATAATACACTGTAAATTTATTAATGTAGCAATGACACAACCATGTCATTTACATATATTTCAATATTCAATTTCCGTTTTTCTTACTATTTTCTCCTCATGCACATGCTTTCATTAAAAATATACTGTCCCATGTTCCATTCCTCAAGATATCCATAAAGTATATATTTCTTTTTATTTTATTTATTTATTTTCAGAGAGAGGGGCAAGGAAGGTGAAAGAAAGGGAGAGAAACATCTACGTGTGAGAGAAACATCAGTTGGTTGCCTCTCGCAGGCCTGTAACTGGGGATTTGGCCTGCAATGCAGGCATGTGCCCCAGCCAGGAACCGAACTGGTGACCCTTCAGTTCACAGGATGGTACTCAATCCACTCAGCCACACCAGCAGGCATGTGTATTTCTAAGGTGAGAACAAGTTTTATGTGGAACCTGCAAAAGAATAAACTCCTACATCCTCCTGCTTTGGTCAGGATCAGGGTTTCTCACCATTGGTACTATTGATACCTGAGGCCAGATGACTGCTCGTTGTAGGGGCTTGCCCTGTTGGGTGTTTAGCAGAACGTGTGGTGTCCATCAAGGATTTACCCACCAGATGCCAGTAGCAATTTCCTCCAGGTTGTGACAAACAAAACTGTCTCCGGACATTGTCAAATGTCCCCTAAGGTGGCTCAGTTTTTGTTCCCTTTTGCTCCCCACTGAGAATTCCATATTGATATTTGAGATAAGACTTGAATATCATTTTATACGTGTCTAACTAGTGGATAAGGAAAATTAACAGTCTCAAATTGTGTATAGACTAACCTTAGACAACCAAAACTTCGGGTGAAAACTGACAAAGAATTGACTTGTTCTAAGAAAAGTAAACAATACCAGGATCCTTTCAGAACAAAAGAGATTTTTCAAACCATTTTTCTGTGAAGACTTTAAAATATAATTGATCATAGCCCATAAGGTCATTTTCAATAGGCGTGTACATATATCATAGTGAGTGTGCCCGTGGATATGCTGTGCAGCGGGTATCCAGAGAACAAGAGGCCTAGGAGAAAAATCTGGAACTAGGAAATTAGACTGCAAATAAATATGAGTCAGGACAGCAGTGTGGTAGAAAGTCAGGAAGACAAACAGAAATCCAGTGCAATAAATCCTTTACAAACACAGAGTCATCGCACAAGACATCCCCAGACACAGAAATGCCCCGAGGCAGATTATATGCATGGCTCCACCAACCAGAGAGGGAACCCATCCTGACACAGCCTCAGATTTCTCTCCCATCTCAATTGGCTTATTTCTCTTGCCTGAGCAGAGAGTCATCTCTGGTAAATCTGGCCTAGTAAGTGGCATGAGGTAGTCACTGACAATTGTTTCCTAGGTCTTTGGACTCACTTGTTTCGCAAAGGCATTTTTACGATGCTGTGTCTACACCAAAGAGCCCGTTAGTAGATTGTATCTGCTCTGCCACGACTGGTTTTCACCCCGTTGGTGAACTGATGGCTTCTGTTTTTCAACAGGGGCCGTGGGCATACATTTAGACCAGAAACATGATGGACTGGATCTGCTTCTTCGTTTTCCAAGTGAAACCTAGAAACTTACACAAGGAACCTCAGAACACCTCTCTGATGTGCTAAAAAGCCTTGATGAGGACATTTGAACAATGTCAGAAGCCACACTTTTTCCGTTCATGTATTCATCTGTTTTATCATCTTCATAGCACTTATTGCTGTCTGGAATTCTTTTCTCCTTGTGTATTGCATCTCCTGCACGGAAATATGTATTCTGTAAATGCCAAGCCCTTGCTGTCTTGTTAACTGCTATGTCCCTAACATCTGGAAAAGTGCCTGCCTGGCATGTAACAGACATTCAATAAATGTTGTTGAAGAAATAAATGAATAAATGGGCAACAAGAGACTGGAGGAAACATTTCTACCCAAGTAAGAAAGCCCTTTGAAAATTTCAATCTCAAATTATTGTACCTACCCAGAAATAGCTTGTTATCTGCAGATATTATCTGTCAACCTGCTCTGTGTTTGGAGGTGTCAGTAACGGTGTGAACAGGGTGCTCTGAGGATTTCTCAGTGAACCACAAATGAGGAAATCACTCAGGTCTCCTCAATTTTGATACCAGCCACTAAACAGTGAATACCAGCCTCAGAACTCAAAGTAGCATTAGTGGTTTGGGTTTAAAAGACAGGCCATGGAGCAAAGCAAGTAATGAGAAATTATGTTTTTATCTGCCCTCATGCAATTAAATCTTGACCTCCAGCTGTATTTAAATAGGAAATAGAAATTTTTGAATTTAGATGTTGTTCTAGAGTCCTACTGATGCCAAATACAAGGCATGGGATTAACACCTTTTACAGAAGAAATCATTGCACTAATTAGATCCCAGGAGCCAATACCTGCAACAACGAACAGAGACTGTAGTAGATGGGGAACCATATGCATGACTGGCTCAGTGGATGAATAAACAACAGCAGCTCAGTATCCATCCCCAATCCAGCCTCTGCACAGTAAATATTCTAGATCTGAGAATCTGTGGTATGCCACCCAATTACATCCTGGTAAAAGCAAAGTAAAGGGTTTATGTAAGGGAAAATTGCATGAAAAATATTGGTATTTTGAAGGAGGAATTCACAGCTTGGCAAGATAAGCTGTGAAAATTCTGCTTCCTTGAAAGGAAGTGGGCGAGCACAGCCTGTGGAATGGCTCCTCATGACTAAGGAGCTGACACGATATAAAAGATTCAATTCAGTTCTTTGAAAACTATGCTGCTGAGGGGAGCACTACCTCAGTTTGCTCAGTTTTGCTTTTATGCATAGGTTTACTTTTCATGAACCCACATGATACTCAACTGCCTTAATGGAGAAGCATTCTAAGAAATTTCATTGAGCCTTGACTGGTGTGGCTCAGTGGGTTGGCTGTCCTACCGCAAAGCAAAAGATCATCAGTTTGATTCCTGGTTAGGGCACATGCCTGGGTTGTAGGCCCGATTCTCCCATATTCCCTGCCCCTGATGTTGGCAGCATGTAAGAGGGTACCCATCGATGTTTCTCTCCTTTCTCCCTCCCTTCCTCTCTCTAAAAATAAATAATAAATAACATCTTTTAAAAATATCTTTGAATTGCCAGAATCACCATACAGCTTTAGATTATTTCTCAATACAAATAACAAAGTTTATTTAGCTGCAAAATATAAGAAATGATGGGGGTATGCCCCAGCTGGTGAGTGCAGGCCTACAAAGCAAAGGCTCATGGGTTCCGTTCCCAGTCAGGGCACATGCCTGGGTTGTGGGCCAGGTCCCTAGTAAGGGGCATGCAAGAGGCAACCACACATTGATGTTTCTCTCCCTTTCTTTCTCCTTCCCCTCCCCTTTCTCTAAAAATAAATAAATAAAATATTTTTTAAAAAAGAAATGATGGGGGTATAAGAATTCAAGATCTCTTTGGAATTTAAGATACATTAAGTTAAAGAGCATCAATAAAACCCATGATCATTCTTAGTCTTGGAAAGAACAATGATTTTAAACAAACCTACTAATACAGAGAGAACAAATTAAAGAAGAAGCCAATTTCAAATACAAAATCTGAATACAAATGTCAATGTCATTCATTTAGAGTTCAGTACCTGCTCTGTTTCTATTAGGGGCATGGCTAAAGTGGTCTGGGTACCCTTTCTTGCCTAACAGAAGGAACATGGCTACGCATGGCTTTGAAACCAGCTTCTCTTCTCTATCATGCAAGTTCAAGTGTTCTGAGACTCCAACATGGCTTCTTCATTGCCATCTTAGCAGTTTGCTATCTATACATCAGTACATAATTAAAATCACCAAAAAAAGTGGCACAATGCCTTAGCTATAAATAGTGAAGTAGAATAACCCCCTTCCAAGAAAAAGGAACACTGCATTGCAGCGTTCAAGTGTTTTGGAATAAGTTCTGCTTAAACCACTGTTTCCTTCATTTGTAAGTAGTCACCTCTCATTTATCTATCATAAGAATGAGTAGTGGCAAAAAGGGAACAGATTGGATTAGAAAGCCATGACTCAACAAAGGAACTCGCAAAGTACAGACTCAGCTATCCTCCATTTCTTTTTCACTCATGTTTAAATGTATTAAGGTCATCAGTTAATTCAAGGGCAGAGAAATGTCAGGTTATTACCACAAGTGTCAAATGCTCATGAATGTGGAAATCATTATATTTTGCTACCAAAATGAGATTTAAAAAAATTTCAGAGGTCGGTATACAAACCCAAGTGGTCTGAAATAAGCCTGGTGTGGAAACCAGACTTTGGAGAAAGGCAAAACCGTAGCATTGACCCCAGCTATCCTTCCGGCATTTTTCCCTGAATTCTCCTCTCACCTTTCTCAAGTTACTTTGGTGTTAATGTAGTTAACAGCTAGTTGCTAACCCAATATCCCTTTTTTTCAGTTCCTTAGTAACAGTACCCTAAACTTGTTGGCTGTGTCAATGTGCTTTACCAAGTGACTGCATTTTTGAACCACCCTTGTAGTGAGAATAAGCAGGCGGACTAAGTTTTGGCCAACATAACGTAGGCGAAATGTTGTGTGGGACATTCAGGAAGTTTCCTTAAAGAAAACTGACTTCATTGCCTAAGCTGCCTTGTTCCTTTTAATGACTGGAACACAGATGCAAGGGCTGGAGCTTCAGCAATTGTCACAGACCACATTAGGAGAGTGAGATAGAAAAAGAGAGGGATTTCTGGTGCCTTTAGAATTGTACTTCCAGCCCTGGGTGCCTCATCCTGGAATTATTTTATTTTTATTTTTTATCTTATGTACTAAAAATAAAATCTTGCCCTGGCTTCTATGGCTCAGTGGATCAAGTGCTGGCCTGCAAACCAAATGGTCGCCAATTCAGATCCCATTTAGGGCACATGCCTGGGTTGTGGGCCAGGTCCACAGTTGGGGGGTGTGAGAGGCAACCAATTGATGTATCTCTCACACATCAATGTTTCTCTCCCTCTCTTTCTCCCTCCCTTTCCCCTCTCTAAAAATAAATAAATAAAATCTTTAAAAAAATAAAAATCTGGTCAAACTCCTACTGGGTTCTCCTTTGCTTAAAGCATAAGCTTTGTCCTTCAATGGTCATCCGATAGGAATCCCCACTATGTGGTGTGGTGAAGAAGGAACTTTATTCAGTGCAAATAGCTCAATGTGATACAGCAGGGCTGTGAACACAGCATGGCTTTGAGGTGGCCCTGGGGTGAGGCAGCTGCAGAGCCAGATGGCTGTTAGGCCAGGCCCCTGTCCAGCTAGACAGCTCTGCTCCGCTCCTTGCTGGTCAGGGTCGCTCTGCTGTTTGCCAGTTTGCTCTGGCCTGTGCTGGTCTGCCCTGTTCTAGGGAGACATTTTCAGTGTTTCTGATCCAGGTGGGGAAACGCAGTCTTTGGTGGAAAAGGAAAGTGTGTTCCTAGTCCTGAAATTATTTTAGATGACAGAAAAGTGAACTTCCCTATTGCTTAAGCCAGTAGCAAATTTGGATTTTTTGTGTGTGTGTGTCAGGCAGCTGAATCAAATAGTACTTGATATAAAACACCAATAAGTCCCCAAAGCAAAAAAAAAAAAAAAAAAAAAAATGAAGGAGATGGGGAAAAGCAGATGCAACAGTAATAAAGAAGTGAAAAGGAACAGAATCTGTTCTGTTCAGAATATGCCTCTTTGGAATAAGGATTATTTTAGGTTAATTTTTTAAAGCAGACATTGAAGAAGCTCTGAAAACAAAGTAGAAGTTAGTTACCCTTTCTAAAGAGACATTTGCATTTATGAGGGAAATCTTTTTTTGCGAGGGTGTTTCCCTTTCTGTACCAGGAATAGGAGGATGATTCCACATCTGGAGAAACTCTTGTCAATGGAGAAGGCATGGGCTTAAATCTTTATAACAACCTCACCTCCTCTACTGTGCTTTGCCAGAAAACCTGGTTCTCCCCTGCCCATTTTCTTTTGTCATTAGCTGGAGATGGCATTTAAGGTAGGAGCTTGGGTTATTGGGGGGGGTGACTCAGTTTTCCTGGGTCTCTCCTACGTTTACAGGATGTATCCATATTATTAAACTTCCGTTTGTTTGGTTTTTTTTTTTTTTTCCACCCTTGTTAATCTGTCTTTTATTACAAGGGGGTCTTAGCCAAGAACTAGAAGGGTAGAGGCAAAATTATTTTTCCTGTCCTACACAGCCTCAGTTTTTCAAGTGTAAAGTGGGAACATGATGTTGCCTACTTAAATGGCTGTTATACGGATTAAATGAGATAATTAAGCATTTAGCTTAATGCCTTAGCTTGCAATAAATGCTTAGGAAATGCTAAAGTGTATAATAAATGAATGCATGTGTGAGGACTACATACCATGGAGAGGACTAAGAAGGTGCCTTTGACGAGTGACAATGTAGTTTTGTTATGGAAAATAATACGGAAAATAATGACTCTGGCGTGATTCAGGGTAACGGAGTGAGGCTTTATTATGCGCGCGGACCCAGAGGAGGCAGTCTCCAAATTCTGGGCCCCGAACAAAGGATTCAGGGGACTTTTATACTCTAGGTTCAGGCGGGAAGCTTATGTGGCGCAAGCAAAGTACAGAAGCAGACTGCAAAAATGTTACCTGATACCCAGAAGCAGGCAACGGATCGGCAGCTGGCCTAAAACGGTGCCTTGGCTAACTCCCAGTTCCTTTGGTATATCCTTGCATTTCCTTGACATTCCCCCCTTTTGATGCTAAACAGGGGTACTGGCTGTTCTAGCATCACTGTATGTGCCCTGGTCCAGGATGGGATCCTGAGGTTCAGACCGGAGTCTCCAGTACTGATACTGCTGACTATTGGGTAAGGGTGCGGAGTAAGCAAGGTCCTAGGGACTCGACAAGGAAAAGGATGAGTAGGGGCCCTAAGACTGGGGCTAAAACTGAATACATCATAGATTGCCACAAAGGGGTGGATACCCAAGGTCGGTCCTGGCTCTTAAACCTGTTCTGGATATCCAGGAGTTTGTGGATATTTTCTTCTACCAATCTACTTTCGTTAATATAAAAGCAACATTGCTCTTGCAGAAATAGACATGTCCCCCCTTTTCAACCATCAGGTGGACCCCGAGGAGGAGTAGACATAGGGAGCTAGGTGCCATCTTTAGATGAGTCTAGATTGGAAGAACAATTTTTTCACTGGTCCGGTTTGCCGTGCGATCCTAAGCTAAATAAAGCAAAATATAGAAACAAAGGCACAGATAAGGCAAAGATAAAGCAACCTGAGGGCTAGCCGTTCTACGGCACTCCACTCTGGAGGAGTCACGGTTATGAGTCCGATTCCCAGGATTATAGCGATGGCTCCGACAGCTGCGAGGTATTCCCAGGAACAACGGACCACTCTCCGGAGTCTCCGCTGGAGGTTGCTTTCTTTCTCAGGCTCAAGACGGGTGACCTCGGTGCCCAGGGTTCCAGGCCCTTGTCAGCTCTCTGGTCCCCAGGGTCCACTGCAGCTTTGGCTCAGCTGTAATGGAGCCAGGGTGCGATTCCTGCAACTTTAAGGGCAGTTGGGGTAGTTAATATGACTAAGTGAGGCCTTATTTATGCAGGTTGGAGGGTTGTTTTTTTTTTTTTTTTTTAGTCTTTGACCCACATATAGTCCCCTGGCTTAAAAGAGTGTGCTGGCCCCCCTCAGGGTTGGGGTCTTTGGCCTAGTCTGGCCTTGGCTATGCTCTCTAATGTTTTCTCTAACTGCTGGAGATACCTAGTCTGACCTAATTCTCCTTGTACCCGAAGTTCCCCTCTGGGTAGGCTGAGGATTGCTGGGGGCCTTCCGAAGACTAATTCAAAGGGGGTACACCCTGAGGGATTGGGCGCATTCCTAACCCTAAATAAGGCTAGAGGCAGCAGGTCAGTCCAGGGTAGACCAGTCTCCTGGTGAAATTTGGCTAGAGTCTCTTTGAGAGTCCGATTGATCCGCTCTACTTTTCCCGAGCTCTGGGGTCGATAGGCTGTGTGCAATTTCCAGGTGATATTTAATTGCTTGGTCACTTCCTGAACTACCCGGGCGATAAAAGCAGGTCCATTATCACTCCCGAGGGATAGGGGCAGCCCATATTTGGTATAATCTCTCTGAGGAGAACCTGGGTGACCTCTCGGCTTTTCTCTGTCCTGGTGGGGAAGGCTACCCACCCAGAGAAGGTACATACCATTACTGGAGGTACTTATAACCTCGGCCGGGCTTTACCTCAGTGAAGTCAATCTGCAGGTCTTCAAAGGGTTGTTCTCCTTTATGCTGTACCCCTGGGTTTCCTTTTGGGTGTCTTGTAGCATTGTTTCGCACACATGTTACACACTGCGCGGATGACGCGGCACAGAGTTTTGCCAGGTTAGGGATCAGTCAACAGCACTAACAGGGCACAGGTCCCTTCCCAGCAACGCTCTCGGGTAGGGGCTGCTAGGAGGAGGTCATCTACATACTGTAGCAACGTGAGGTTAGCTTCCTGGTCAATAAATGGCTTTAAGTCTTTTGCTAGTGCCTCACTGAATAGAGGGAGAGTTCTTGAACTCTTGTGGCAACCTGGTCCAGGTTAATTGTGTCTTAGTGCCAGTGTGCAGATCTTCCTATTCAAATGCAAAAATTGGCTGGCTCACAGATGCCACCGGGATGCAAGAAAGCGTCCTTCAAATCGAAGCACGTAAACCAGGCCGCTTCCGGGGAGAGCTGGCTCAAGAGGGTGTATGGGTTTGGCACAACGGGATGCAGACTAATGGTGACCTCGTTTACTGCCCTTAGGTCCTGGACTGGCTGGTACCCGCTCCCATCTGGCTTCTTAACTGGCAGAAAAGGGGTGTTCCAGGGAGACTGGCAGGGGACCAGGATTCCATCGCACAGATGCCTCCAGATAATTTTAGCTACCCCTAGCCTGGCCTCTCCGGAGAGGGGGTACTGCCGCATCTATGTGACTCTCCCTCTCTTTCTCACCCCCTTCCCCTCTCTCTAAAAATACATACATAAAATATATTTTTTTAAATTCCCCCATTTTAGACGTGCAGAAACTGAGACCTCAAGAAGGGAAGTGATGTGCTCAAAGTATGAGATCAGATGAAAAGATATAGAACCTACCTTTCTGGCCTCCCAGATGAGTTAGGAATGCTTTCTCTCTTAAGCTTCAGTACCCTGTGACAATCTCTGGACTGTGCTGTCTTCCACACCAGATCCTCTTAAAAGGAGATGCTTGTCTTGTACACCTCTCTGTCCCCAGTGTGACCTGGCATAGAATAGATTCTCCAGACATTTTTAATGACTGTAATAAACATTTAATAAATTACTGAAAGGGTAAAAAAAATAAATGAATAGACGGGCAAACTAACTTGAGTCTCTCAATATCTTTGATAAACTGTGTCTCAATGAATGAAAATCAAACATACACAAATTATCTGGGTACTCTTCCTTCGCTGGCAGTTGTCTATGATGTTCCTTTATTATATAACTAGAGAGAAAAAATATATATAGTATACATTGTTCATGCAGCTTTCAACTGGCTTTGGAACAAATGTGAGTAATATCTTCAATCCAAAATATTAAAAGATGATAGATACAATTTTTTATTTACAATAGTATTGCATACTTCTCAATCATCAAATAAGAGCATTAAAAAGGAGCTAAATTTTCCCTGACTGGTGTGGCTCCATGGGTTGGGCATTGTCCTGCAAACTGAAAGGTCACCAGTTTGATTCCCGATCAGGGCACACGCCTGGGTTTTGGGCCAGGTCCCTGGTTGGGGATGTGCAAGAGGCTACCAATTGATGTTTCTCTCACACATCGATGTGTCTCTCTCTCTTTCCTCCTCCCTTCCCCCTCTCTAAAAATAAATAAATAAAAACTTTTAAAAAAAGGAACTGAATTTAATGGAGCTTCTGCTACAGGTTAGGAGCTGTTGTGGGCTCAATATTGTCCTTAAAGAAATGCATGTTTACCCAGAACCTCAGAATGTGACCTTATCTGCAAGTAAGGTCTCTGCAGATGTAATTATTTGAGGATCTCCATATGAAATCATCCTGAACGTGGGGCGGCCCTAAATCCAATGACTGATTTCTTTATAAGGAGGAGAGTTTGGACACAGAAAGACACATAGACACAGATTAGACAGAGACACAGACAGACTGGAGTGACGCTGCTACAAACCAAGTGTTACCGAGGATTTTCAGCAACTTCAGGATGCTGGGAGAGCAGCATGTTATGATTTCTCCCTCTGAACCTCCAAAGGAATCAACCTGGATTTCAGACTTCTGGCCTCCTGAACTACAAGAGAACACATTTCTGTTATTTTAAGCCACCACAGTTGTGGTGATTTGTTACAGCAACCCTGGGAAACTAATACAGAGACCTAACAAATGTTCTCCTTTAATCTTCCCAACAGCACAGTCAGATAGAAATCATCGTATATTTTATAAAGATGGTGCATCAGAAAGAAAAGGTAATTCCTTTTATTCATCTGACATGAATGCAGTGTGTATTCTGTGCTAGACTCTGCTGTATACTGGGAAGCAGAAACATAAATAACTGCATGAGGAAGCACAAATTATACATGATCAAGGTTGAACCTAGGTTTGCCTGACCCCAAAGGCATGATATTCTCATCACATTGGAAAGCAGTGGTCCTATAATCCTCCTCAATCATGTGATGCTAATGGCAACCCAACACTGTCTACAAAGTCTTCAAATGTAGAAACTGCAATTCACTGATGGTCCCATCTGTGTCTCAGTGCTTTCCTCCCAATAAGACCAAGCAGGGCAACAGGCCACATGCTTTGCTTTCTGCAAACAAAATGCTAAAGGTGAAATTTATGTCTTTAGACTAGGGGCTGAAATAACAGCTTCTCTCTTCCTTAGAAAGTGAAAATGTTATTTTTGCAGATGCTTCCCTACTCCACTGCAAAGAGGGATTTGTACCATCTGCTCATCACATCTGGGTCAAGGGTAGTATGGTTGAAGATGATTGTCTGGTTTTATTGAAAGCCCCATGGGGGTGTAAAGGACAGTGTAGGAAATGGAGTAGTCCGACCCATGGACATGAACAATGGTGTGGGGATTGCCTGAGGGAGTGGGGGGTGGTGGGGGGCAACGGGGAAAATTGGGACAACTGTAATAGCACAATCAATGAAACCTAATTTAAAAAATAAAAATAGCCCTGGCTGGTGTGGCTCAGTGGACTGAGCCCCAGCCTGCAAACCAAAAGGTCGTGGGTTCAATTCCCAGTCAGGGCACATGCCTGGGTTGCAGGCCAATGTTTCTCTCCCTCTTTTTCCCTCCCTTCCCTTCTCTCTAAAAATAAATAAATAAAATCTTTTAAAAAAATTTAAAAAATAGATAAAATGGCAAAAAAAGAAAGAAAACAAAAAAGAGTCTGTTAGATCCTGATTCTCTTTTCATTTTCTGCTCCTTTATGAGGTTTGACCATATTCTATTGTAACTGGGTTCAAATTGTTTATCTAGCCAGCTTGCAATGAAATGTAAATAAAAATAGCCATCCATGTCACCGTTCATACAAGTGACAAATTTATATGAGCCGATTATACCTACCCCCAAATATTTTCACTGATTTTTGCCACACACAGAGACACCTGGCCCTGGCTAACTGACAGCCGAAATGCCATTCTTTCATCACTTCTAAGTCCTGAGTCTGGTTATAGGAAAGAAAGGCATCTATAATTCTCATATAAGCTTTTCAGTCTTCACTGTGCTGGGCCCTTTCAATCTGGAAAACCATACCCTTCAATTCTATAAATTTATTTACTTCAGAAATTTTCTCTCTCTTTTCCTTATTCTTTCTAAAATTCCTAAATTTATTCCTGAAATTTCTAAAATTTATTTCCTGTTCTCTGAATATCCCCTTTTATGGATGGTATGTCTTCTCTCATCTTTGAACATACTAAAGGTATTTTTGTATTAAGTGAATGTTTTCTAGTGTAATATTTTAATTCCTTAAATCATTTTTCCCACAATGTATTTATTGTTTTCTGAGCCCTACGGCTTACTGTAAACATTTTAACATTCCAGAGTCTACTTAAATTCATGCTGACTTAATTCTAGCAAATAATGTTATAACTCTATAGCTCAGTTCGCTATATAATTATATAGCTCTATTATTTCCCTCTTTTTAATACTATTAATGATAGCTATAAATAGATCTACATGTATACAATCCTAAGAATACATTATTTTAATTATTACTTTATATAATCTCATGTAATACAAAGAAGCTGAGAGAACAAAAGGGAAAGTATATATTTATAGAGTGTATTATTTTAATCTTACTTACCATTTCTTGTTTTCTTCATTTATTCCTGTGGATTTGAGTTCTCATCTGGTCTCAATTTCTTCCTCAAATACAACTTTGTGTTTATTACATCCTTTATTTTGTTATTGTCAAATATATTACTTTTATGTATGTTATAGATCCAATAATATAATCATATAAAAATTAATTTATATAATTTTTAAATCATTTAACAGAAGGAAAGCAAATATGCATTTATACTGTCTTTATAATTATACAATTACCTTCACCAGTGCTCTTTGATATTTTGTGTGGATTCGAATTTCAGTCTGGTGTCACTTGCTTTCAGCCTGAAGAACTTTTCCATTTCTTGTAAGCCAGATGTGCTAGCAATTAATTCCTTCAGTTTTTGTTTATTTGGAAATGTTATCCCCCACCATCATTTTTGAAAGATCACTTTCTTGGATTTAAGGTACTTGCTTGCAAGTCTCTCTTGGCCTCTGTCTCCTATGCCAAGGGTCCTATGGAGCTGCAGCAAGAGGCTCCAGCTCTATACTGTTTTCAGAGGCCCCCAGGCATCTAGAGTATGCCAGACACCATCAGCACTTCAAGACTGGCGAGATGGGAACCAAAAGCCCCAGGAAAGCTGGAATGGTGGATGCCTGCTCTACACTTCTCTTTCACCCTGAAGGAGAGGCTGCCAAGGTAGATCAGCCTCTGTCAGTGTACCACGGGTCCTTTGGGGCAGCAGCTCAGTGCCCAGCTCTTTTTTTCTCAGTGGCTTCTGGGCATCTAGAATAACCCATAGCCCATCAGCACCCTGAAACAGGCAAGGCCGAAGCCAGACCATCAGGCAGCCCCCCTGAAAAGTCAGAATGTTGGACTACGGTCCCATCTTCTCCTTTTCTCCCCAAGGAGAATGGGGAGCTGGGAGTTTCCTTTCAATTGTGTGTGGCACTGTGCCAGGGAAGGGACTATTTGAGAGAGGGGGCCAGGAATTTTCCTACTGGCTTGATGGGGCTGGTTTTGGCACTGGCCTTGGGTGTATGAGCCACTTAACTGGTTTCTGAATTTCTCACAAAGGACATTGCTTCATATGTTTTTTGTTAAATTGCTGTCTCCACAGGAGGTCTGGGGCTTCCTATTCTGCCATTGGGTGAGTGGGAGGGGAAAGATCAAGATCTTCTTTGGAGATGCTAATTTAGATTGGCCTATAAGACAATTGTAGAAGTCAAGTAAGCAGTTAGATTTGAGTCAGGACTTCAGGGAAGAGGGACTGCTTGGGTTTTGACTTTTTAAAAGACACAAGAATGGAATCATGATGGTAAGTGCTTTTGCATGTTTGTTCAATTTTGTTTTGTTCACTTCCAGAACAATCCCTGGTTCATATAAGAACTATAGATATTTATTAAATAGAATTTGCATCATTTCTGTCAGGTAGTGAAGATTTAAAAACATATACTGTTCGGCCGTAAAAAAAAAAAAAAGAAAATTTTACCCTTTGTGACAGTATGGATGGACCTGGAGAACATTATGATAAGTGAAAATAAGCCAGCCAGAGACAGACAGATACCATTGGACTTCACTCATGTGGAATCTAATGAACAAAATGAACTAACAAGGAAAATGGGCACAGACTCAGAGATGGAGAGCGGGATGACAGCTCTGGGGGCAGGTGGAGGGATTGAGGAAAAAGTACTCATGGATACCAACAGCAGTGTGGTGATTGCTAGGGGAGGGAGGGGTGGGTAAAAGAGGTCTAAATGGTAATGGAAAAAAAAACAATAAAAAGCCTTGGCTGGTGCGACTCAGTGGATCGAGCACCAGCCTGTGAACTGAAAGGTCACCAGTTCGATACCCAGTCTGGGCACATGCCTGGGTTGCAGGACAGCTCCCCAGTTGGGGGCACATGAGAGGCAACCACACATTGAGGTTTCTCTCTCTTCCTCCCTTCCCTTCGCTCTGAAAATAAATACATGAATTCTTAAAAAAACTTTAAAAATACAATAATAAAATATTTAAAAACAACATGTGGTCAACCTATCATGTTGGATCAGAAGTTCATAGTGATAAATCTCTATCCTTAAATTGTATATTTAGTTTTCTAGCAGTAAAATAGATATTTGAACAAAATATGGTAAAAAGAGTGTGGTTATATTGTTTTAGGGTCAACTTGTTATGAGGTTATAAAGTCCAGTGATTAATTTCATCATTGTTTGAAAGCTGGCTCTGAAAAACCTCTAGAAATGTCACTCCAAATATGTTTTTTCAGATTTATTTATTTATTTTGAGAGAGAGGGGAAGGTAGGGAGAAAGAGGAGAGAAACATCAATGTGTGGTTGCCTCTTCATGCCACCAACTGGGGACCTGGCCTCCAACTTAGGCATGTGCCCTGACTGGGAATCAACCTTGCAACCTTTCGGTTCACAGGCTGGAGCTCTATGCACTGAACCACATCAGCCAGGGCCCAAATATGTTTTTTATTGTACTTTTTCCATTACCATTTATTACCCCTACACCCTTTTCCACCTCCACCCACCCCCCACAATCATCACACCTTTCACCTTGTCCATGAGTTCTTTCTCTTTTTTTTGCTTAATCCTTCCACCCCCTAACCTCCCCCCATACCTTAGCTGTCAACCTGCTCTATATCAATGTGTCTCTCTTCTGCTTGTTAGTTCATTTTGTTCATTAGAGTCCACATATGAATGAAATCATATGGTAATTGTTTTTGAAACTGACAGCATTCTGAGTATAGTTACAAGGCATCAAAGGTTACCAGTTTTAAAAGGCTCAGGAAACATAAGGTACTGGTACTTTTGAATAAGACTGCTCATTTAGAAACTATTCATTATATTGTTCATAATTATTTTAAATACTTAGAACAGAAGAGTATGATATACACCAACTTGTATGTGTAATTATTTAACAAATTAGGTATCCAATCCATTTGCTGTTTTGTTAGTTTGAATCTAATTGGTTAAATTAGTTAACAATTGAAGTTTTGAACCAATCTAGGGCTGGCCCTTATATTGAAAACACAAAAATCAGAAGCTCACACTCTAGCTAGTGGCCTCTAGAATCCTTTAGCATTTTTCCTATCAGATCTGCAACAGAGGGTGTACTAATCAGAACAACAAATTTTAGACATGAGTTTTCATGTTTAAAACTTGAAGTAAATCACATTCCAAATACATGAATTGCCTGGAACTACTGTACAGGCCTGGCTGCCCTTGCATCAAATGGGGTAAAAGAAAAAACAAGGCCCAATAGTTTGTATTCTTTGCAGCAACTCCCTCTGCCAAGAACTCCAACCTATTTTCATAGGAGTCTGCTGCCTGACAGCACTAAAAGTATAGTTGAATTCTACACTTCATTTTGCCCCATCTGGTTTAAAACTAGATTATTGCCACATGTAATTTGAATGATCCTCTCATGTGAGATGCCTGTGGAGTATCCAAAGGGACAGATAGTAGGGGCTTCATCCAGCATAAAGATAGTCTGAATGGCTGGAGAACTGGCCGCTAAAAAATGTACTGGGTTGGCCAAAAGTCTGTTAGATTTTTTTCTGTACAATAGCTTTAGTAGCGCTTAGTTGTCTTTAACTTCACTCAAAGCAGTTATTTTGTCAGACTGCATTGTGACAGCTGTCATATCAAACTTATCAAAATTAAATTTTTGTGCAGCCGTTTTAATACTGAAGATGGATGAAAATTGCAACATTTCCAGCATGTTATGCTTTATTATTTCAAGAAAGGTAAAAATGTAACTGAAATGCAAAGAAAAGATTTGTGCAAGTGTATGGAGAAGGTTCTGTGACTGATCGAACATGTCAAAAGTGGTTTGCAAAGTTTCTTGGTACTATTGACATTTTGGCCAAATAATTCTTTGCTGTGGGGCTTGCCTTATGCATTGGAAAATGTTTAGCAGCACCCCTGGCCTCTACCCACTAGAAGCCAATAGCAGGAGGTAGCAGGCACACTCAAAATATCCAAATCAATAGTTACTGGTGAAAATGAAAAATGTCTTTTAGGAAAAAAAGGTAACAGACTTTTTTGCCAACTTAATGTGGTAAAATGTAGACTAGATTTTGCCTGCATTGTAACATACATGCAAATGTGCATGCTATAGTGAGGTTGTGGGGGAGGACACCTATGATATGACCCTTACTTGGCAAAAGAACATACCAAATGTGGAAAAAAACAATTTGGTTTAAGTCTATTTGCAACTCTGTTTTCTGTACTTTTTATGGCACTTATTTCCCATCTTATGTTACAGGTTTTAAAAACTTTAATTCTTACCCGCACTACTGAACACCTTGTGGGCAGGGGCAGTGTTTAATTTGTTCACTTTTATGCTCTAGCCCTAGCCCCGTGCCTTGAACACAATAAGCACTCAGTCAATACTGATTGAGCAAAGTAAACTTGTGAGATTATTGTCTAAGCTCAACTGAATTTGACCCCATACCTTGAATCAAAGAAAAGTAAATGCATAACCATGATTGAAAGCTGTGTAACCTGTTCAAGAAAAAAAAGCAACTTTCTCTTTAAAAGGTCATTCATTCCTTTTTATTTTTATGATCTTTGTCACATTAATGAAAAACAAAAACTCAATTTTAAATAATACCAATCTGCATCTCAATAATTAGAGAACCCTAAAGAAAAAGTAACCTAAGCCTTGGCCAGGTTGGATGGAGCATCAACCTGAGACAGGACAGTGAGAAGCTAGGAATAGGGAAACTGAGACAGATAGCTGTACACTATGACTAAGCAATTCACAGCCAGGTGCAGATGGTCACCAGGGCAGTGCTAGGCAGGGGGCAAAACTGGGAAAACAAGGACCTCACACCCTAGGTAACCTCTTGTCCCCAGTCCTTTCCTTCCTGGAGATAACTTCTAGGCCTCAGTTGTTTCAGCTCCAGGCCCAGGAAAGCAGCCAAACCAGGTGGGATGCACCAGAACCAATTTCAATGACTAAATGAGCCCTACCCTGTCACTGACCAATCAGTGGAGACCATGGCCCTGAAAGGGCACACTTGGAAAACTGATGAATATTCTGCTGAAACCCTCCCCTGGGACCTCCTATGGCTTCCCACCCACAGGAGAGAGAGCTAAGCCTCAAGACAAAGGACCCAGGGTATGTGTTCTCCCTCTGGGGAGCAGCTAGTGCCACTTCCTTTCCCATCTTCACCCTTCCCCCAACTTCTTTCTTCACAGGCACGCCTCTCCTAAACTCTAAGGCAATGGGTAGTCTAAGGCAATGGGTAGTCAGCAGCTTGTCCCAGGCTGACTCCCTGAACCTGTCCCCAAAGCCACCTCTTCTCTGACTTCTCAGTGGCCTAAGGCAGCCCAGCCTGGGCTCTCCTATTGCTTCCTCTATGCTAAGCCCTTCCCTGTTTCACTGTCCCCAGCTTTAATAAATGTACCCTCATAGTCCCCTGGACTCCAGTTGGGATTCCAATCTTTCCTACACGAAGTCAAGAACCCATACACTACCAGCTGGTCCTAGACAGACCCACTCAGGGTCAGGCTCTTGGTAACTAACCTGTGCACCAAAAGGTTTCTGGTTCGATCCCCAGTTGGAGTGAGTACAGGAGGCAACTGATCAATGTTTCTCTCTCACATTGTTTCTCTCTCTCCCTTCCTCTAACATCAGTAATTAAAAAAAAGTAACTTAAGACTTAATTGGTATTGTGTGTACTGCAAAGTCTTATAAGGTAATTTATTCCAAAGTGGTATAAAATTCATTTTTAACTAGTTTCAAAACTAACCTCCTATATTTTCTATTAGTTTCACTAGACCCAGTGTTATTTCTTTCTGAATGTTCAGAACATGAACAAGGCACTTGTTAAGCTTTGCGTAGTATGTCATATTTTATCACATCATCCCAAATATGTTTTATTTGAATATAAATTTATTTTGTAGAAATGAAAACAAAATAAACAAAATTTTCACTAAAAACACAAAATAGTCCTAAACAGTGAATCTAAAAGGATATAGGTAAAACATAGTTGAGGCACTCTTTTTTTTTTTTGGTAGAAATCTCAAGTTAAGAATACTTGATGAACATGTATTTATGGGAGACTTTTTTACTTGCTTTTGCAAATTCACTTAAGACCAAAATTTTTACTTAATATTATTCCTTAGGAAAACAAATTCACTTAAGACTAAAATTTTTACTTAACATTACTCCATAGGAAAACAAATTCACTGAAGACTAAAATTTTCACTTAACATTACTCCATAAGAAAACAAATTCACTTAAGACTAAAATTTTTACTTAACATTACTCCATAGGAAAACAAATTCACTTAAGACTAAAATTCTTACTTAACATTACTCCATAGGAAAACAAATTCACTTAAGACTAAAATTTTTACTTAACATTACTCCATAGGAAAACAAATTCACTTAAGACTAAAATTTTCACTTAACATTACTCCATAAGAAAACAAATTCACTTAAGACTAAAATTTTCACTTAACATTACTCCATAAGAAAACAAATTCACTTAAGACTAAAATTTTCACTTAACATTACTCCATAAGAAAACAAATTCACTTAAGACTAAAATTTTTACTTAACATTACTCCATAGGAAAACAAATTCACTTAAGACTAAAATTCTTACTTAACATTACTCCACAGGAAAACAAATTCACTTAAGACTAAAATTTTCAGTTAACATTACTCCATAGGAAAACAAATTCACTTAAGACTAAAATTTTCACTTAACATTACTCCATAAGAAAACAAATTCACTTAAGACTAAAATTTTTACTTAACATTACTTCATAGGAAAACGAATTCACTTAAGACTAAAATTCTTACTTAACATTACTCCACAGGAAAACAAATTCACTTAAGACTAAAATTTTCACTTAACATTACTCCATAGGAAAACAAATTCACTTAAGACTAAAATTTTCACTTAACATTACTCCATAGGAAAACAAATTCACTTAAGACTAAAATTTTCACTTAACATTACTCCATAGGAAAACAAATTCACTTAAGACTAAAATTTTCACTTAACATTACTCCATAGGAAAACAAATTCACTTAAGACTAAAATTTTTACTTAACAATACTCCTTAGGAAAACAAACAGGACTACACAGCACCTTAACAGATAATTTTACATTTGAAATTTAAAATCTCTATCTCCAAATTTTATATGCCATATGACTTACTCTAAGCAATATATTCATTTTTTTTAAAGAAAACATGTAAGTAACATTTTTATGCATTGTTGTTGTATAACACGCACACACAAAATTTGACTGGTTGAACAAAGTCAAAAAAATGATTCTTATCCATAGGTCTCATTAAGGATATTCTTGCCAGCCCAGTGATATGAAATCACCTAGACACAAAAAACAGTCCAGAGCCAGTCTAAAACTTCTCTATTATCGAAATATACGATGAATTGACTGAAAAAAAAAATAGCTGGGTAATCCCATGTAAGCTTTGTAGAATGCTTACTGAGAAGAACAGTTCTCCCTGAAATACAAAATGACTTTCAATATGGAAGCTTTAGCAGTTCCTTTCTTTACTATTATCTACAAATATTGTAACACTTGACTAGAACTACAGGAAGCCCATGGCAGTGATAGAGAATATTGATTCTATTCATAGCAAGTATTTTAAAGACAACTTTCAAAAATTCCTGGTAATAGCTAAGAGAACTAGAAAAGTAAAATTAGCCATTGGGCACTGCCTGTTCTAGAACACTGGACTCTAACAGCACCTCCAACTGCTGAGGGAAAAAAAACAATTAAGTCCTTCACACAACAGAAAAACGAAAGACCAAGCTATTTAGGAGCAACTGTTCCATATAGAGAAGAACTGTTCACAGAGCAGCCAAATCACAAGGTAATTTTTTTGCATGACTATACATAGTGAACTATATATTACGCAGCTTTCTTTAAAAAGCGCTGAAACCTCTGACAGTTATATGTATCATATCATAAAGAACAAAGTTCACTATCACTAATAGCCCATATCTAGTCAGTGTTCTGAAACACAGATTGAGAAGGCAAGTTTCTTTTGAAAATGGCTTAAACTCTAGAGTTATTTAGTTTTGTTTGCTGAACATCAAACTTCATTATTCCATAAAACTAAGATTTAGATTAGAAAAAGTGAAATGAACACCAACCCTAATTTAAATTGCTTAAGTATTCAACTCTATAAAAGTAGGTTGGTGGTCTATTTGTAATTAGGTTTTAGGCAATTGGTGTGAAACTGTATGTAAACTCAATATTCAGACTGTAACTGCAGAACCTAGTCCTATCCTATTTCTAACAAGATCTGGAACCAAAGTTTAAACCCTGGATACACTACTTAACAAGTAACATTGGTGTTAATACACTGCTGCACTCCAAAAGATTTGGTGTGAGGACTGGGTGGGTTTTGTTTGGAACTTTATCATTCTACAACGGTTTGTACACAAGCTGGCTTTAAGTCTGGGGCCAGACACAAAGAGTGCAACATGTACACTATCAAACAGTATGTTGTAGAGAATGGAGACCGCCTACCTCACCTGCTCACATCAGGTGGGGTGGAAGCTGAGTGATGGCAGGGACAGGTGACAGCTCTGTGGATGATGCAAACTTGCTTCTGGCCATGTCCCAGGCCTCCAAGGCCACAGTGGTAGAATAAATGGTGGGAGTTCAATCAGCAATGAACTACAGTCAGAAATCTTGCAAACTACAGATTAACAATGAGGGTTGGGCAGCAAGTTCTCAGTCTGGGTGTCCCAGGTGTGGCAGCTCCAGGGGCAGGCCAATGTCCCAAGTGTCCCTTTCTAGGTGGTCTTCATTTAGGAGGCGGGAAATGTGGCTTTTTCAAGCTGAAATCGGACCAGTCCACAGACAGTCTTTGTCGAGTCTGTCTGCTGGAATCCAAGCAGAATCTTTTGAAATGCTCCACTTCCCTTTCCGTCTCATCCATATCTGCACTCTCTAGGTCGATGTCTTTCGGCATAAAGACATCATAGAGTGGGTTGTTGTCTCCATCTCCTTTCCTGCTTTCTTTGCTGGGCGGAGGAGTGTCTGCCTGCTCTAGCGTGCTGGGGCTGGCAGGTTCCCCAGGGCCGGCAGGCTCCCCAGGGCCTGGGGTTGCCTTCCCCTCCTTGACCTGGCTGAGCTGTTTCCTGCCCTTGTTTTCACTCCTGGCTTTTCTCTCCATTTTCCTTTGCTCTGCCAGCAAAACGAGGTGAAGCACTTTAGTACTTGGTTGAGTCTGGGACCGGGATTTGGACTGGCCCTCTGAGGCTCTGGGGGGTTCCGCAGACCTCCTCCTTGGATCACCTCCAGCCTTCCCTGTCGGTTTTAGCTTCTTTTTGCCAGTCCCGTCTTTGTGTTGCTTTGGCAGGAGGTGCTTGGAGTCTCCCTGAGCCCCAGACACTGCATGGTCTTCACGTCTGGAAGGGGAGTGAAATGAGGTTTCCAGTTCTTCGGTTTGCTCTAGGGAGCCACTGTGCATTTGTGCCTTCTCCTCCAGCTTTCTCTGTTTATGTCTCTCCCGCTTGGCTTTGCGGGTGCTGCTCACAGGCTTGATCTCTGGGCCATTTATGAACTGCAGCAAGTCCTCCACTGTGCGATGATCAACCACATCCTGCTTTTCTGGGAGCTGACTTGTTTTCTTAGGTTTCTCTTCTTTTCTCTTGGCCAGCCGTAAACGAAGCTTTTCTCTCATTTCTTCATAACTTCTACCTGATGCTGTGGCTGGTGGCCGGTGATGCCTGGAGGATTTACCACAGAATTCGCAGTACTTGCCCTCCTCCTGGAGGTTGCAGGTGCAGGAGCAGGAGCTGCTGCGGGAGCTGTGCTCAGAGCTGCTGCCATTGTTTGTGCTCTTTTCCTTGCGCTCCCGCTGCCAGCCATAGGCACCTTGGTTGGAGAGTTGCTCTTCGGAGTCAGGACTGTAAGTGGCCGGAATGGCCAGAAGTGAGCTGTCATAGAGGAGGCCCTCGGGGTTCCCCCGGGCATCAGACCTCACATTGGTCCCAATCTCGGTATTGTCATCATCGCAGGTCACCACCTCAATATCATCAGTATTCACCAGATAAATATCAGCAAATCTATCTGACAGTGAGGCCACATCACTGTCACTGCAAAAACTTGGTGTAGAGCCCTCACCGAGGCGGATGGGCCTGGATTGCTGCTGGGTTATAATTGGAGAGCTGGAACCTGACCCTGAGCTTGCCAATGGCACACCAGGCAGGTGACTCTCAAAGAGACGCCCGGGAGCAGAATGCACTTGGCGTGGCAGCTGGTGGCCATGGATGGCGCTGGGTATGTGAGGCTCCACAAGGCCACGTGTGAGAAACTGTGAGTGGTTGCAGTTGTGGATGGCACACCTTTCTGGGCCGAGGCAGTCAGATGCGCCCAGGGTTGCCGATGGTGGCGTGTGCCTCAAGGCTTCTGCCAAGTTCCCGCTACAAAGGTCTGGTTCTGTACTGGTTAAGTGCTCTTCAAGGAACTGCGTTTGTTTAAAACACCTCAAGGCTTTTTTTAACTTGCTTTTCAGTGTCATCTTCTCACGGATGAAGGTGCTGATCCTCCTCTGGCACTGCACCCACTTTCTGGCTACTCTGCGCAGCTCTTCCTCCAAGCCCTGGTAGTGGATCAGCAAGGTGCTGTATGTGCCCTGACTGCAGGTGTCATTTGTCACAGCTCCTTGCCTGATTTGTGATATCAGTGCTGGCAAGTTGCTCTGGAGAGTAGGATCCGAAAAAATCAGATTTTCAAACAGGTGTTTATTATGCAGTTCCCATGTCACCTGGAAAAGACTCAAATGCTTAATTTCTAAAGTGATGAGGAAGGTGCTGATGGTGCGCGCAGCCTGGCAGAGGGCACCATACTCTTTGATAAGGCGAGAGATAAACTGCTGGGCCTGCAGGGGGCTTTCCAGGCAGTTTGGTGGTCCCGGCTGGGCCCACAGTGGCTGCAGGAGGCGGATCTTCATGTCCAGCACAAAATCTCGTGCTACATGATCCAACCGCTGGTACAGCTGTGAGGGGTCTATATTGCAGAGCTTATCCACACGCTCTTTTACCCTGCTCATGCTGGGCACGAGCACAGTCCCTGCCTGGTGATATATGAAGCGGACCATGAAGCGCACCTCCGACCAGTAGATTCGTAGCTGCTGTGACTCTAGAAACGTCTCTGGCGACATCTGGCGCTCAAAGCTAGCCTGGTAGGCACTTGCCGTGTCCGAGACAGGCAGCTCGCCCCCCTCGGCCAGCATCCCGCCCTCCGCCTCTGCCAGGAACTCGCCGAGATGACCACGGCCGAAGAAGTCTAGGCCCTGTGCTGCCTGGTCAAGGTCACTGGAGACCCCATAGTTATCCAAAGTCCACTGGCAGGTCGGGCACACCCAGTGGATTTGGTGCGACACGCTGTCGCCCTCGGGAGCCAATTCACTCACAGGCTCAACCCCACTCTGTACGGCTGCACTGTCTTTCTGCTCTATTTTGCAATAAGCACAGAAAACGCCTGTGGGGTAAGGCAGAGTTCCTTGAGTCTCGCCCAAGCTGAAAGAGGCCGCGCCGCCCGCATACACATGCTCAAGAAAGGGCCTGTCTGCTGCCGCCACAGCAGCGGCAGCGCTCCGGGCCATAATGGCGGTGTCCTGGGAGCTGCATGGCTCCGCCTCCGGGCGGTCTCTCTCTCTACTCTTTCGGCCACGGTCCCCGCCTCCACCGCCCCGCTTGTTCTTACGGCGCTTGGCCCCTCCCTTGGCATGGGATGGACTCATGGCTGTACCGTGACTGGCCCCGGTGGCAGTGGCAACAGCGGCAGTGGCTGAGGGATGGCCGGCTAGTAGCGCGCACCGAGCACGGCTGGCGGAGGAGGGTAGAAAGGCAGGAAGGCTAAAGTGGCTGACCTGACCAAGAGTTCCGCGGGGTCACCTCCGGACAGGCGGGGAGGACCGGGCTGGCCGAAGTGGCTGGGAAACGGCTGGGCTGGAGGAACGGTGAGGTAAGTCCACCGGCTGCTTCTGCTGCTGGTGAGATATAGAGTCCAAAATGGCGGAACCGAAGGGGGAAATGGTCCCGGTTTACATCGCGGGGTGGGGAAGGAGCTGCCCTGTGGGGGAATGAGCAGCCTGGCGCGGGAAGGAGGTGCCTTAAGGGGAAACGAACTGCCAGGAGGGGGAGGGGCGTGGTGCATTTTTCGATTATAATCTAGTTCAGTACTTTGCGTTAGTTTCGGATGTATAGCGAAGTGGTTGCAAAACCATGGACTTTACAGAGTGGTTCCCCGTAATGCTTTAAGTGCCCGCCTCGCCCCATACATAGTTATCATGATATTATTTACCATTTTTTCTATGCTGTAACCTATAGCTCTATAGACTCATCTATAACTACCAGAAGGTTTCCCTAGAAACCTTTCTCTAGAAATACATCCCAGCAGCCTGAGACAGTGAAGTGTTTGTACTTCTACAGTATTAGTTTCGTGGGATACACATCAGTGCCGCAGGGCAACTGTCTGATGATTTGTAAGAGCTGTAAATTTGTTGGTTGAAGCTCTCTGGTAAACATTCATATTTAACAACTGAGTTGCTTGCCCTGGCTGGTGTGGCTCCATCGGTTAGAGGGTGTCCCATAAACCAAAGGTCGTGGGCTTGATTCCCAGTCGGGGCACATACCTGGGTTGTGGGTTCTGTCCTTTTGGAGCGTGCATGAGAGGTGGCCGATGTTTCAGTCTCGCATCAGTGTTCCTTTCTCTCTCTCTCTCCCATTTCCCCTTTCTCTAAGGATTAGTGAGCATACTCTCGGTCAGGATAAAAAAGAAAAATAAAATGAAGAACAACTGAGTTATTTTTTTCACCATCACTGGCTATCTAGTGACATCTGTTTTTCCCTTGTATTGATGTCCTGATAAGCCTGCATTTTGCTTGCATCCTTTAAGAAAGCTGTTATAAGACATTATCATGAAAATGTGGACCAGGGAGATGACAGTGGCACCAGCTTCCACATAGGCCACAATGAACAGGTAACAAGTAGACATGCAGAACTCATATGTGTCACAGATGTTCTAGGAGAGTGACACATAATTTTCCTGGGAAAGCATTCAAAGTAATGTTAACGCTGCAGTGCCTGTCTACTCCACACTGGATGTCTCTTCTCATTTGTCTGGGTGACTTGATGACTTAACAAGTTAATCATATGCTGTAGAACATAAGCGCTGGCACCACGGGGAAACAAAACACCCTTAGCCCAGTCATTTCCCCTAGTAGATGAGGAAGACTAACATTCCGTGGATGCATTTGTCACAGGCAGTTGTTTAAAACTCCCTGTGCGGTTTTTTTCCACTTCCCTTGCGATCAAAAGACGTCTGCCAATGTAATGATCTCATACAAGAAGAAAAGACACAATTCCATAAATGAAATGCTGCATCAGTTGCATTGCCTCACAGAGCAAGGCATGGTCACTGGTATTGATGGAGAAGACTTGCTCAGGATGAAAGCGTTTTCATTAGGATCAGAAACAAGACAAGGATGTCTACTTTCACTGCTTTTATTTCACATACTACTGGAAGTCCTAACTGCAGCATTCAGACAAGAAAAAGAAATAAAAGGCATCCAAATTGGAACAGAAGTAAAACTCATTATTTGCAGATGAAATGAAAAACAATTAGATTGACTAATAAATTAGCAGGATACAAACTAAACATTTAGAAATCACTTATACCCTGACTGGTGTGTCTCAGTTGGTTGGGCATCATCCTGTGAAGTGAGAGGTCTCCGGTTTAATTCCTGGTCAGGGCGCATGCGAGGATTGTGGATTCGGTCTCCAATCGGGGTGTGTATGAGAGGCAACAGATTGATGTTTTTCTTCTCTTTCTCCCTGCCTTCTCCCCTCAATAAAAATAAATAAAATCTTTTAAAAATTAGACATCAGTTGCATTTTAATACACCAATAACAAACTAGTAAGAAAGAAATTAAGAAAACAAGCCCATTTAAAATAGCATCAAAAAGAACAAAATATCTAGGAATAAATTATCCAAGAAGGTAAAAAAGCCCTTTACTCAGAAAAACTACAAGAAATTGAAGAAATAAATTGAAGATACAAAAAAAATTGAAGGATATACTGTGCTCATGGATAGAAGGAATAAACATTAAAATGTCCCTACTGTCCAAAGCAATCTCTAGATCCAATGAAATCCCTTTGAAAATATCAATGGCATTTTTGACACAGTAATCCTAACGTTTCACAGAAAACTAATTTTAAAAATGTAGGACCACAAAATATTCCAAATAGCCAAAGCAATCTTTCATTAAAATTGTTTTAAAGATTTTATTCATTTTTAGAGAGAGGGGAAGGGAGGGAGAAAGAGAGAGAAACATCAGTGTGTGGTTGCCTCTTGTGCACCCCCAAATGGGGACTTGGTTGGCAACCCAGACATGTGCCCTCACTGGGAATCAAACTGGTGATTATTCTGTTTGCAGTTGGACTTCCAGCCCACTGAACCATAGCAGTCAGGGCTAGCCAAAGCAATCTTAAGAAAGAAGAAAAAATTGGAGGTATCACAATAGCTGATACCAAGCTATACTATAAGGGTATAGTAATCAAAACACCATAGTAATGACACAAAAACAGGAACTTATATCAATGGAACAGAATAGAGAATCCAGAAGTAAATACATGTCTACCTGGTTAATCTGTGACAAAGGAGGCAAGCATATGCAATGCATTAATTTAATAATTGGTGTTGGAAAAACTGGACAGACACATGCAAAAACAAACTGGATCACTTTTACTGTGTATACAAAATAAACTCACCATATACTAAACATTTAAAGGTTTTCATTTAAAACATGAAAACTAAATCTAGAATAAAACAGTTAAATCTCTGACATTGTTCTTGCTTATATATTTTTTGGGTTTTTTTTTGGATCTCTTTACTTGGGCAAGGGAAACAAAAAGAAAAACTAAACAGTGGGATTACATCAAACTAGTTTTTGTCCAGGAAAAAGACCATCAACAAATCCCGGCCAGGTAGCTTCGTTAGAGCGTCATCCCAATACACCAAAGCAGCTTGTTAGGTCCCTGTTGAGGGCACATAACGAATAAGCAATGAATGCATAAATAAGTGGAATAACACATCGAGCTCCATCTTGTTCTCTTTCCCTCATCTCAAATAATAAAAGCATCCATCAACAACTATAAAAGACAAGTGTGTAACAAGAATAAATAAATGGGACCACATCAAACTAAGAAGTTTCTGCATAGTAAAGTTAACCTACAACAAAATAAAAAGATAACCCACTGAATGGGAAAACATTTGCCAATAATGCATCTGGTAAGGGATTAATATCCATAATTTATAAAGAACTTGTAAAACTCAACACAAAAAACCCAAACAATCCTAGTTAAAAATGGGCAAAGAACCTGAATAGAAACTTCTCCAAAGGGGACATACAGATGGCTAGCTAATAGACATGTGGAAAAATACTCAGTGTCGCTAATCATCAGTGAAATGCACATTGAAAATACAATGAATTACTAACTCACTTCTCAGAATGGCTATCTTCAATAAAGCAATAAACAAGTGTTGCCAAGAATGGAAAAAAGGGAACCTTTGTGCTCTGTTGTTGGTAATGACAGACTGGTGCAGCCACCGTGGAAAGCAGTATGGAGTTTCCTCCAAAAATTAAAAACGGAACTTCCTATGACCCAGAGGTTACACTTCTGGGAATATATCCAAAAAAATTGGAATGGCAATTCCAAAGAATATATGGACCCCTATGTTCATTGCAGCGTTATTTACAATATCCAAGATATGGAAGCAGCGCAAGTGCCCATCAGTGGATGAGTAGATAAAAAAGCTGTGCTACATTTACACAATGGAGTACTACTCCATCATAAAAAAAAAAAGGAAATCTTTTATGACAGCATGGATAGAACTGGAGAACATTATGCCAAATGAAATAAGCCAGTCAGAGAAAGACAAGTAACATGATTTCTCTCACATGTAGAATCAAATGAACAAAATTAACTAACAAACAAAATATTGACGAACTCAGAGAACAGACTGACAATTGTCAGGGGTAGTGGGGTTTCCAGGGCTGGGGGAAAAATATAAATAGATTAAGCAAAAACAAACTCAGACAACAGCATGATGATTACCAGATGAGAATGGGGGTGGGGTGAGGTAGAAGAGGGTATACCAGGAATAAAAGGTGACAAAAGAATTGACATGGCATGGTGGTCACACTATATAATATACAGATGATACATTTTAAAATTGTACACCTGACCTGGCTGGTGTGGCACAGTGGATTGAGCCCTAGCCTGCAAACTGAAATGTCTGGTTCGATTCCCAATCAGGGCACATGCATGGGTTTTGGGCCAGGTCCCCAGCTGGGGGCATGTGAGAGCCAACTATTTGATGTATCTCTCCCACACTGATGTTTCTTTCCCTTTTTCTTCCTCCCTTACTTTCTAAAAATAAATAAAATCTTTAATAAATAAAATTGTACACCTGAATCCTATATAGTTTTATTAACCATTGTTACCTCAATAAATTCAATTTAAGTAAACTAAGACAACTTACTGAATGGAAGAAGATATTTGCCAATGATACATGTGATAAAGGCTTAATATCCAAAATATGTAAGAAATTTATAGAGCTTAATGCACACATAAAAAAATCTAATTTAAAAATTAGTATAGAACCTGAATAGATGTTTCTTTAAAGAGGACATACAAATGGCTAATAGACATATGAAAACATGCTCAGCATCAGTAATCATGAAAGAAATGCAAAATAAAAGCACAATGAGATGTCATACCTGACAAAATGGCTATCATCAAAAAATCAACAAACGATACTTTGCAGTGTTGGGATTATAAATTGGTGTAGCCACTATGGAAAACAATATAGAATTTCCTCAAAAAATTAAAAATAGAACTGTATGACCTGCCAATTCTACTTCTGGTTATATATCCAAAGAAATCCAAAACAGTAATTTAAAAAGACTTATAGAAGCAACCTAGGTGTTCACATATAGATTAATGAATAAAGATATGATAGGAATATACAATGGAATATTAGTCACTCATAAAAAGTGAACTCTTACTATTTCTAACATGGGTGGTCATAGAGGGTACTATGCTAAATGAAATGTCAGGGAGAGAGAAATACAATATGATTTCACTTATAAGTAGAATCTAAAAATAAGGAAAACAAATTCATAGATATTGAGAAAATACTGATGGTTGCCAGATGGGAGGTGATTAGGGATATGATAAAAAGGGGATGGGATTAAAATGTACAAAATGTCAGATATAAAAACAGTTATGAGGATATAATGTAAAGCATAGGATTTATAGTGAAATATTGTAATAACCATGTGCATGAGTACTAGACTTACCAGAGTGATCACTTTGTAAGTTATATAAATGTGTAATCACTATGTTGTACATCTGAAACTAATCTATCCCAACTTTAACTGAAAATTTTTTTTAAATTTTAAAATGGAAGGTATGTGAAATAGTGAAACTTGTAGAAGCAGAAAACAAAATAGTTTTTGCCAGGGGATGGGACAGAGGTGACAAATGGAGTGTTGCTATTAAATTTCAGTTATGCAAGATGAATAAATTCTAGACATCTGCTGTACAGCATCATACCTAATGTCAACAATATTGTACACTGAAATGTTAAAAGGGCATATCATTAAATATTCCTTGACACAAAGACAGTCTGACAAATGTTATAACATGGTTGAACCTTGAGGACCTTAAGGTAATCAAAATAAGCTAGTCGTAAAAAGAAATGCTCTTATGATTCTACTTAGATAAATTCATCGATGTAAGAAGTAGAATGGTCATTGTAAGGGATTGAAGGAAGAGTAAATATTAGAGCATTGTTTAATGAGTATTGAGTTTTAGCTTTGCAAAATGAAGCGTTCTGGAGATCTGTTGCACTATAACATGAATACAGTTAACACTACTGAAATGTACACTAAAAATAACTAAGGTGCCCTGACCTGTGTGGCTCAGGTGGTTCAGTGTCATTCTGTGGGGCAAAAGGCCACGGGTTTTATTCCCGGTCAGGCACATGCCTGGATTGCAGTTTTGGTCCCTAATTGGGACAGGTGCAAGAGGCAACCCATTGATGTTTCTCTCTCACACTGTTTCTCTCCCTCTCATAATCTCTCCCTTTCTTTCTCTCTAATATAAATAAATAAAATCTCTTAAAATGGTTAAGGTGATAAATTTGATGTTTTGTGTATTTTGCTAAAATTAAAAATGTTTTGTAAATTATTGAATTTCCACCATGACCTGAGAAACACATCAGTTATCTTAATATAAGATCAAAAGATATAATTCCTTCCCTAAGGAGGTTTCAAGAGTAGACAAAGAAGCAATAATAACTTTGTATGCATGTGTAAAGTTTAAAGCAGAACACCTAAATTTATGTTGAATGTTCACTGAACACAAATAAGACTGAAGAATAACCAAGAAATACCATATTTGAGATTTTTTAAAAATACTAGCTGTGTGACCATAAGCAAATTTCTTAACTTCTCTGCGTCTCAATGTCCTCATCAATAAACATGGGAATGACTTATGTCAGAGACTAATTGTAAGGACTAAATAATATATGTAATGTTGTAAGTACAATTTCTGGCACACAGTATCAGTAAGTTATATGTATTACTATTAGTACTGTTCCATTTTTTCTATTTTTTTAACTTTTCCTCTTCTATTTTAAATTTTGTTGTTTTCAACTTTACTTTTACTCTGGTATTTACTCTTTTCTCACCCCACTCCTTCTATCCATTCTGTCATCATTTTTCACCCGGGCAATACAAAATTATTGTTACTATTCTTATTGTTATCTCTGTCGTTATGGGCCTCTCACACACGGCCACTTCATTTGGAGGTTCGGATTCACAGGCAATAAAAAGCCCAAGTCAAAGGTGAATAACTAAGCACTTTATTAAGCGAGAGCAAAGCGAAAGCAAGGATTAAGAGCATACATCACCAGGCGGGAGTTCACCAACACCTGAACATAGATGCTCGGGAATCCCGGAGACAGCATTCAGAGTCCGACTGAGAAATTTCCCAGCGAAGCATCCTTCCCTGGGGTGAGATTTCAAAGTCCCACTTTGGGGGCTATGCTTAAATATGTTTTAGACAAAAATGGCTATGCGCCAAGGGTCCCTCTGGGAGAAGGGCCAGTTCTCCCCAAAGGAACAGTTAAATACTGGAAGTACTGATCTCCCAGGGAGAAGGGCCAGTTCTTCCTGGAAGAGGGCATACCTATATTTCATTCTTACAGTAGAGGTCATGGCTCAGGCATAAACAGGGAAGATTCTTAATGTCCCTCGAACCCGTAGTGTCTTGCAAACTGTTCTTCAGATTGTAGTTGGAATTGAAGGAGAAATTTGGATCATGTCACTTTCTTCTTGGAGTGTTTAAAGTTGGGGGTAAAGGGTAGAAAACTGTACTTGAACATTTAAAATAAGAAAAAGAATCTTTAAAGCTTCCTTTGCTCAAAAAATAACATCTAAATCCCTTAGCCTGCTGTTCTGAGGTCTCCTAAGTTGATCCCCATTGACCCTTTTAATTTTTTTTCTGTCACTACAGTGATGCTTTCCTTTTATCCAGCTATTAGAGAGTGCTGTCCACTTCCCAAATAGGTAATGAATTGTCACCATTTAGTGCCATTATACACAGCATTTATTTTGGTTGAAATACTAAAAGATGTACTTTTTTTGCCAAGTGAGGTAAATCTCATTAAATTACCTCCTTTCTATCCCAGTTCAAATACTACCTCCTATGTTCATTATCTAGTTGCAATTTGTATATTAGTATTATAGCTTATTCCCCTTAGTATTAACTTCCCTTTTCCAAAGAATATAATCTAAACTCCCGAACTCGGCTTTCTGAACCAGCTGATTCCTTCTAAGTCCATTTCTAACTGTTCTCTTACAGATATCACTGACTCCAACAAACTGCACAGTTTCTTCAATTCTACTCCTATATAAAGCCATTTAAGTGTTCAAGGCTTACCATGACCCCTCAGCGAGGATTCCCCCAAACCCCGGCTCCTTGAGATATACATGATGTAAAATTCTGTGATACCCTCTTTTGGTACCCCTCACTACTTGAATTCTGCATATTAGCATTTGACTTGTGTCAACCTGCCAGTTAAATTGCTTCTCAAAAACAAAGAGAAAGTTTCTTTGTATTCCCAACACTGAGCATTGCCCCTGACAAAACATTGCTTTTTTTAAAAGATTTTATTTCTTTTTAGAGAGTGGAAAGGAGGGAGAGAGACATCAGTGTGTGGTTGCCTCTCACACGCCCCCCACCCACACTGGGGACCTGGCCCACAACCCAGGCAAGTGCCCTGACTGGGAATCGAACCAGGAACACTCCAGAGCCAGTCCAGCACCTTGACAACAACAAAACCCCAACACTGATTGTGCACTATCAATGAGTGAAGTGTGGTATATTAAGTATATCTCAATAAAGCTGTTTAAAAAGAAAAAGAATAGATATTTTTCAGGCTTAGTAATTGCTGTCACTAAAAATAAATGAAAAATTCTTAGGTGTTCTGTACAGTTTTCAACCCATTAGGTATATGTGTTCCATTTTCCTTTGTAGATGAAATCAAATCTGACTTTTTTGTTTATGCATTTAGTCTCTTCAGTCTTTCTTTTAAGAGAGAGGGGAAGGGAGGGAGAAAGAGGAGAGAAACATGGATGCGAGAGAGAAACACTGATGAGCCATCTCCTATGTATTCCCTATTGGGGACCTGGCCCACAACCCAGGCAGGTGCTGTGACTGGGAATTGAACAAGCGACCTTTCAGTTTGCAGGTCAGTGTTCAACCCCTGGAGCCACACTAGCCAGGGTTGTCTCCATTTATTTATTCCACTTGCCAAGGAATTTTCCAAGCTTCTTACTCTTGTCTCACTACTACTGACCTATGACAGTTTGGCTGGTCAGCAATTATATTTTCTTGGTAAATGTCTTAGCTTTCCAAAGCCAGAGGTAGTAGAGAAGAGCTATCCATCCTCTACCCCATTATCTTTCTCAGAGTAAGAGGTCACTATTTTAAAGTAAAATAAGTTAGATCAATTTGTGTTAAAACCCACATTAATGAACAACCAGATACAAAAACCAGTTGCATAATGAGTCTTTGGAGGTCATAGGAGTCTCGCCCTCTCCACTCCAGCATCCCAACAACAACATGTCTGAGGCAGTAATAATGATATGCCCATGGTTGTACTGGCCAGTGTGATTCTTGGATCAGAGGTCTGTGTCCTTTTGAAATGCAGGGGTTGAGGGAAGGAAAGATGGACCTCACAGCTATAACACACAGAAGTACTTCAGAGTGACTCATTTTAGAAATTAAATGTTGTTCACAATTTAGGTGACTTAGTGGTGATGTGGCAGACCCCCCCTTAAAAACTAACTTTATATAACTTACTTTGATCTTAAAGCTAGGAAGTAACAATGCTAATAATAATCTTTTAAAGTACCTACTATGGGTCAGGTACAATCTGAATCTGGATTTCCACTAAAAAAGGCATGAAGTAAGAATTTGGGCAGTTATTCCAGGAAGCAGGAGTGCAGTAGTGAGTGGGAACAATGAGACAGGAAAATAAAATAGAATAACGGGGGGCATTATGAGGTACCATGTAGCAAAGCAGTTTCCAAAATAGTAGGCCTCAGGGTCTCCTCTACACTTAAAAATTTGAGAGGACCCAGAAGGTTTTGTTTCTGTGGGTTATGCCCACCCAGGAGGCACTGGAAATGAGCCTTATAGGGTGAGGAGGGCTTGTAATAGAAAACTCTTAGCAACATTACTAGATGCGAGATAAAATGCACACAGTCATATCAGAGTATGATCTACTCAGGTGGCACCATTAGGACCAAAAACAATGTTTGCAATTGTGTAAAAGGTGAGAAATACCCAAAATATGCACAAATGAGAAAATGGTTAAACAATAGCACTCTCATGTTAGTAATAATATGCAATCATTAAAAGCAATATGCTAGATCAGCAGTTTTTAAACGCTTTGGCCTTAGGACCCCTTTGCATTTTTAATAATTCTTAAAGACCCTAAAGGGTCCAAAGAGTTTTTGTTTAAAGAGTTTATATCAATTATTATTTACCACATTAGAAATAAAACTGAAAAATGTTAATGTGATTACTCATTAGTTCACTTAAATGTAACAATAATAATGCATGTTAACAATAATTCATTTTATGTTAAAAGCCTTTTTTCAAAATGTAATATAATGTAGCACTAGAAGTCATCGTTTCACATTTTTCCAAACCTATTTCCTGTCTAACACAATAGATACAATGGATTCTCAACACTGCTTTGGCATTTAATCTATAACAATATGCTGTTCTGGTTGAAGCATATGAAGAAATTCAGCCACACACAAATATCTAGTTGGAAAGGAAGCAGTGCTTTAATTGCCTTTCTAAATAATTTTGGATATTTTTTTTAAAAGATTTTATTTATTTTTAGAGAGAGGGGAAAAGAGAGAGGAAGAGAAACATCAAAGCATATGAGACACATCAATCAGTTGCCTCTTGCACGCCTCCAACCGGGAACCTGGCCCCCAACCCAGACCTGTGCCCTGACCAGGAATCGAACCAGTGACCTTTCAGTTTGAGGGATGACTCCCAACCCATTGAGCCACACCAGTCAGGGCTATATATTTGTGATATTATAACAAAATTCAACAAATAACAGTTTCTTAAAGATAATAGCAATGTGAAAAAAAGGATAATTTCAATGTAAAATCTAAAACCATATCAACGAACATTTGGCATGTTGAATGGGTTTTTGCATGGATGGCTTTGTAATGTCTGCATGGCCACATGAAAAACACTATTTCAGAGTTTTTTAATATCACCAGAAAAGGCTTTATGCATTGGGACGTTATAAGACTCATGCTGGTGAATATAAAATTTCCAAAAGTCTAATTTGCATTTGAATGATCAAATATTATTGGCAACACCTGCTACCATTTGTGTGTCTTGAAGTAGCAGTCTCATTTCATTTGTTTTTGAGGAAATGTCTGCAAATAATCAAACCTGAATATCCGTTGTTTTTTTTTTGTTTGTTTGTTTGTTTTATTCCTTCAGGTAAAAAATGGTGCTCCGTGAAACACAGTAGCTGGTTCTTTTCCATTACTCCAATAATTGCACAAATGTTTCTCCTCAAGAGAACATTCTGAGTTCATATGTGCTTTCACAAGTGCACTTCCTATTTTGCCACCTAGCATATTCAAAACACATGTATTCAACGGTGGAGAATTAATTAAATTAATACTCTTTTCTGTTCAATAAAGAACTTTCTCAAATGAAACTAGTTTTTTTTTTTTTTCTCTTGATTTGTGCTGAGGCACCAGCAGTTTACCCACCGTTGAGTTTTCACCACCTGTATAAACATCAACACAGTGATGAAAAAAAGTATTTTATCTCACAAAGCCCCTGGAAGTTTCACGGGGAACCCTAGGTGTCTGTGGAGCACCACTAAGGGATCTGTTCCAAAACCCGTCCCTCCAAAATATGGGAAGACAGAGTCTTTTGTCCTCATATTTCACACCCCAGTGTTTTAAAAGCTGTCCTTGAGACTGTTCATGTTCATGTAAATATACATGCATATTTACAATCTTCCCTGCTGTGATGGCTCAGGTGTGTTGAGAACCAACTCCTAAAACAAGGTTAGGTATGCAAAAGGATTATTTGGGGGAGGGAGCAGGAGGCAAGGAGAGCCTTCAAATTGTGGTTCATGTCTCACATCTCTGGAAGGAGAGAGGGAAGGAAGGAAATTTGAAAGAGGGTGGAAAGGGTTGAAAGAGACTTAGATTACAGGGCAAGTCTAAGGGCGATTTGGCCAGGTCAATGGGGAGACCTCAATTCAAAGTCTCCTATTGTAGGGAGCTCCATGTCCCTTCGTAATGGGCCTGTCTTAGTACCTCTATCGATGCTCAGTCATTGGCTGGGCGAAGCCCATGGGCAGTAAGACCTTGGCAGTTGTGGTGGATCCAGAAGGGCAATGGCTGGAGCCATCACTCTGAAACTTGAGGGCACTTTTTATGACCCCCATGGTTCACCCCTTGCACCAAACACATCTCTTACTCTTAAGCAGGTTTGGAGAGTAGGGTCGAAAAAGAGACCACACACTAAACCTGACAAGCTTAGGGGAGGCTTGCGTGATGGCCTTACAAACTCACACACCTAAGGTAAACACATAGGATGGTCTGAAATTAAAACTTCCTGACTAGTCCTGAAACTGGAAAAGACGAGCATTCGTGCTGCCTGTCACTACCAAACCCAATAAGCAGGGACAGGGATTGAATCTTTATGGGCGGTTTATTCAGATGGCCAGCAATTTGAGAAGATGGCGGGTTCATACCCTAACAGACCATCTTACATTTTCTTCCAAGCCAGCCTTTTTTAAAACACCGAACAAAGTGTGGTGAGGGGTTTTGAAATTCAGGGAAAATCCGATTAAAAAACTGCAGTATTCTCACCCTCAGCAGTTAGCTGTTTCCAAGTGTGGGTGATCGTCTGTCTCTCCCTGGAATGCAGTGGTCCGGATGCATCCACTTGTCCCCAGGCGGTGGTCTTCAGTGGTGCCCCACGAAGTTGGCTGTCTCTGTCAGGAATAGTGGGCCTTGTCTGCAGTTCCTGAAACAATAGCTTTCACATACGCGTTACCTACCAGGCTTATAACTATTTAAACTAAAATTTTCCAACACTTGAGTCCCCTATCATTCCTGGCAGGTAGTCATGTCCTAGTCTGGTTTCTTCCTTAACAAAGGTCAATCTTTACCTTAACCAAGCCTGTCTGTTGTCTTTTTGCACCTACGGTAACATACTTTTGGGATGTCAGACTAATGTTCTCTTCCAGACCCCTCAGGGCACAGTACCCCACCAGAATACAAGACCACAAACCCGTCATTATCATCTTGCTGCCCAAATACCATCTCTGTGTGCTAATAACGATTAGCTAAAGGCTAATTGTTAACTATCCTATACCCACCAATGTAAAATAAGAATTTATCTCTTTATTTTACTCAATATCCAATCCCAGAGATTTTCCCGCTTTGCTTTCTCTGGCCTCCCTACTCTACTACCAACAGATTTCATGTAACCCTCCTTACAGCCCCTCCTTTGATTGTAATACATAGGAAAAAAAAAAAAAACCCGGCACAACTTCCATTCTCCAGAGCATTTTTGATGGGAGAATAAAGAGCTGGAAATTTTTAGTTTAAGGCAATAGTTAATAAGCCTAGTAGTTAATGCATGTAAAAAGCTATTGTTTCAGAAACTGGAGGTGCGGCCCACCCTAACTTCATGAGACCACAAGTGATTGACCTTTGTGCTCCAGAAGAGACCATAAGCAATGGAGGTGGTATCCCAGCCATTGTGTTCCAGGGAGAGACAGTCTGTGCCCAGGACACAGGACACAGGACACAGATAAAGAAAATCACCGGCCAGCAGATGAAAGGATGTTTAGGGAAATTGTCGGACTGCAGCTTTTATCTAATTAACCCCTTTCCTGAATTCCAAACCCCTTACCCACATTTTTCTTCTTGTTTTAAAAAGAGTCTGTTTAAAATGGAATTTAAGACAGTCTGTTAGGGTACAAACTCACCATCTCAGATTACGGGCCATCTGAATAAAGCACCCATAAATAAAGATTCAATCCCTATCTATGCTTATTGGGTCTGGCAGGTGACAGGCTTTTCTGGTTTCATTTTCTCAATCCACTGAGATTTTGCTTCCCAGTAATTGTCATCAGTTTGACTTAAATAAACTCATAAACATTCTCTACAGGTTTGGACCTTTCTTACGTTGACAGGAACATTCCCATGGTCCATGCACATCTGTCTTCCCAAGGGGAAACTGAGAAGCAACAGTTTGGTGAACAGATCCTGGTTGGTGTAGCTCAGTGGACTGAGCATGTGCTGTGAACCAAAGAGTCGCTAGTTTGATCCCCAGTCAGGGCACATGCCTGGGTTGCAGGCCAGGTCCCTGGTTGGGGCCATGTGAGAGGCAACCACACATTGATGTTTGTCTCCCTCTTTCTCTCTTCCTTTCCCTCTCTCTAAAAAAAAATAAAATTTTCAAAAAAAGTTTGGTGAACAGGCTACAATCCCTGTTACTATAGTTAATCTTGGGGCTGCAACTGGTATGCATCTTCTCCCTCTCTTCTCCACTATTCATTCTAGATTCCTTTCACCCTGAGCTATCATTGTGGTAGAAAAGTAGAGATCTTGCAGCTTTAAAGAAATGCAAGGTAGAATGGGGTGATATAGATACATGGATCAGGACACCTTATTGGCTACATCCATCATGACAGAACAATGTGTGTGTGTGTGTGTGTGTGTTTTAGAGGAGAAAAAATATTTCTGGCTGATATACCTTCTGTTATAAAAAAAATTAACAGAAGAAAAACAAAATTTAATGATATGGGTACCTCCTATATACAATAGAGACCCAGGAAAACTGAGTAACTCCCCTGAATGGCCAATGCTATCACCTTAAATTAGCATCTTCAGCTAAACAGAAAAGAAAATGATGGGGTAGGGAAGTCAGTTTTAGAAGGTTACCAGCCAAGCTCAGTTGAGTATGGTTGTTATGCAGATTTAAATCCTTGCCTTCCTCATTGATAAGTATTTCTAGAGATTTAGTCATCTTCCTTTTCCCAACACTGACCACTGACCACTGACCAGGGAGACATCTTTACAAATGGAGATTTCCCTTATAAATGTAAATGTCTCTCACAAAAGGGTAACTTCTACTCTGTTTTCAGAGCTCTTCCAGGGTCTGCTGTTTCTTAAAATAATCAACCTGAAATAACCCTTAGGAGGATGGGGAAACCTCTTTTCCCTCTTTAGTTCTGGCTGGCCATATGTCAAATGGCATACAGCAGATAAAGAAGAGAAAAATCAAGTTTTAATACCCATGCAAAAGGAATTCACAGAACCATGAAAAATCCCAAGAGAGTAAGGCAAAATAAGGTATATTTGTCATTCAGACCTAAGGTAGGGGAAGTAAGGCAATTTGCAGGGAGATGGAATCAATCAGTGTTTAGGAAATAAATGTATATTGGGCCATCTTGAAACAATGGGACACAGAGAGGATTTCAGTTAGGTCTAATGGGCCTCGCTAGGTTCCTCCCTGTCGATCACACCTAGATCATAATAAAATAGTCATCTATGATGATCACTGCCTACCTGGAGCAAGCCCTCTGTCTAAATTCCTTCAGGCAGTGAAGGGGAAGGGGAAAAGTCCTTCCTGAGGCCCTGTTTTCAGCTCAAAATAATCTGCATGCCAGAGTGGCACATGTTGAGGCAACTGGTTCTGAATCCCTAAAGTATAAAAGATCTGTGCAGAAGGTATCTAGCCATGTAATATGAAAAAATAGACACATTTATTGAAGAAGATACAAGATACAAGAAACATTATAGATAAGACAATGACATCTCAGTCCCCTTCAAAGTAAGCACCTTGGGACCTCACACAGTTCTCCCAATGGCCATCAGCTGCCCAGTCATATTTTCCTGAATCTCATCAATGGTCTGAAATCTCTTCCCTTTCAAAGGTGATTTTAGTTTGGGGAAAAGCCAGAAGTTGCAGGGCTCCAAATCTGGGCTGTAGGGGGGCTGAGTAACTTGGGTGATTTGATGTTTTGCCAAAAAACTCTGCATGAGGCCTGGTGCATGAGTGGGCGCATTGTCGTGATGAAGCTGCCAATCACCAGTTACCCACAGCTGTGACCTTCAGAATCCTCTGAATAGTTTGCGAAGAGGAATATTTAAGCTTCACACAAAATTTGATGCAGATTCATTGCTGTACTCACTCAGTCACTTTGGATATGATGGCCACATAGTACACATGCTCACTCAATGGTGTCTATTGCCCCCACTGACTAGTACAGTAAAGTTATCATTGTTCACACATGCGCATTCCAGTCCACTCTCCTTGGCTGCCAGGTTACAGTGATGTTGCGCAAACTGTTCTCATTATATTAACAGTGGCTGGACTTTTTACAAACAGACCTGATATATATAGAATTTTCACTAGCACAGTAGGATAATGTTACGCCTATTATACAAATAAAGATAGTAAAGCTCAGTAAGGTAAATTTTCTTGTTCAAATTAATATAGCTGGGTAATTGGTGCACTTGATACTTGATCCCCATTTTTAAAAATGTTTGAGCTCCTCTAGTTTAGTAAAAGAAGACCTTCTTTGGGCAACCTGATACTTGGTTCCTCCACATATCACTCTGCATAGTCTCTCTATACAGATAATATAGAAGAAGGAACAGGTATAGTCACAGAGCAGTTAAAACCTCTGGAGGTGGTTCTTGCTCTCCTGATATCATAATATTGTGAGGCATTTCTATATATTTTGATAATATTAGAGCTGATACCTTCCACTAGATAGTTCCATAGACATGGTATTTTATTAAGCTGTAACCTTTCCTTTATAAAGAGATATGAAAACCTACGGCTAAAGCCTCATTAATAATAGTTGTTAGCTGGCATTTGATATATGCTTAATGGTTCCTGCTGCTTCCTGAGAAGTAAATACAATCCTACAGCACCTAATTTTCTTCTGAGCCTATAATCAGGCCTCGTCTACAGCTTCTCAAGGATGTTTAGCTCTTAACTACTTTCTTTGGTTTTCCTTTCTGTACCTTTATTTTATAAAAGCATCATTGCCTCCTTTAGAAATTTGCTCTTCAGAAGTAACGCCATCCTTCTAACTCCAGGCAGAAAATACAATTGAAGCACATTTTTAATAAAAGGTTAAGAATATCACTTTATCCATCATCTCAGCCCTCCACCCCCACCTTTTTTTCTTACAGCTCAGGAAATCCAGACCAAGCCAAAAAAAAGTTACATTTTCAAGGTAATAAAGCAATTTAATGGCAGAGTTGGTGGCTGATGACTCTACCCTCAAAAAGCTTCCAGGTAGACAAAAGAAAGATACAATTTTGGATACACAAAGAAATGTTATCTGGCAAGTGAGAGCTAAAGGACACCTCGGGGCAGTAACAAATGGTGACAGCATTTGCAGAATTAGTGCGAATTTCCTTCTACTTTGATTTGACTTTAACAAGTCAAAGAATTCTAAGTAATCATATCTCTTGGGACTGCAGTTATCTCTAGGGTATTCTGACTTCAGTTCCTTTGGTTATATACTCAGAAGTGGGATTGCCAGATCATACGGTAGTTCTGTTTTTTGAGGAGCGTTCATACTGTTCTCTATAGTGGCTGTGCCTATTCCTGCACATCCATCTTCTAGCTGTGGGTAGCAGGAGGTGAGGAACTGTGGTCTTGGAAAATTGAGACTGAAAAAATGTTATTTGTAGCAGATGTATAGAAGTTTAAATATTAAAACACTTTGGATTCTTAGAGTTTATATATGTGACTTCTTTAATTAACTTTGCCTAACTTTCCACCGAAGGGACCAAAATTCTTCCACCCTGAAGGTGCTTTTTGGCATATTGATTTTTAAGCTGTTTGTTAAGAAACAAAAGACTCAGAAAGAACCTTTGACCACCCTGTCCCCTTTTCTGGCCCAAGAGATTCAGCCAGAGAAAGCTGCTTCAGGAAGGAGAATTTAGGATGTAGTCTTAGCCTGATTTGGATTAAGTATGGTAAGCAAGTGGGCTTCAGGCAGGGGCCCTGTGAGGTAGACATACCCTGGGGCCCACTGTCTCTGAGTCACCTGGCAAGGGTTTTCCTGCTGGGTGTGTTTTGTTCTTTCTCAACTACCTATAAATTGCCCATTCTTATGTCTATAAATCTAGTACCCTGTTACCCCTCTTTTTTCTTACTCTAAAAATGCGTTATAGATCCAATGTTGCCTGTCTTTGGAATGTTCATGGAATGATCATGCCTGTGTGAATTCCCCCATGTGCATGTATTAAACTTTGATTTCTCCTGTTACTCTGTCACTGCTAATTTGGCTATTGGCCCAGGCAGAAGAATTCAGAAGGTGGGAGGAAAAATGTTAATATATTTGTTTAGCTCCCACAGCACTCAAAATGGGAATATCCTTTGAATTATCCTGGCAGTAAGCCTACCCTCTGCCTAGGCTCGTTTTTGTTTTATCCTCACCTGAGGATATGTTTTTTATTGATTTTTAGAACAGAAGAATGGAGAAAGAGAAAGCAACATTGATGTGAGAGAGAAACAAGTTGCCTCCACTATGCACCCTGACAGGATATCAAACCTGCAAACTAGGTATGTACGCTGACTGGGATCAAATGCACAACCTCTTGGTATCTGGGACATACTCCAACCAACTGACCCACCTTGCAGGGGTGCCTGGGTTCTTTTAATGGTAGTGATCTCACTACCTAGCCAGGCAGGATCTCCTACAGTTGCACACCTATTATTGTTATCCATGCTTGGCTGAAATACAATTTATTCTAACATTATTGGTCCAGGCTCTCTCCTCTAGAAAAATACAAATATATTAGCAATACCAGAAATAATAATGTGCATTTATAAATATACTCATTTAATCATCAAAAGAACTCTTTGCATTAGACAAAATTATTATCATTGCCATTGAAACAATAACTGTTTTTTACCCTTTCACATAATAGCTTTTTAAATAATGAACATTAGTATTATCTAATCATCCCCACTTTCTCCAATTGTTTCTTATGAGGTGGTTTCCACATACTTCATCATCTTTTTTGTCCTATGCTGAATGTATTGTTTGTTAGTATCCTTGTAATATTGTGGTTATTAGAAATAACCATAGTAGTCTAGATATAGTTGGAATAGCACATAGTTCAATAAGATTAGACTTACTTTCAGATGGTATATTATATTCCTAGTGGTATAGGCTGAGCAAAAATGGGTGCTTTTGTTTGTGTTTCTGTTTGTGTTGGAAGTTGGGTCTCAATGATTAATCCTGTTCCAAATCTGATTTGTTTCAGCCCAGGATTTGGACTACATAGTCAACTCTTAATATTCAGTGATAGATTAAACTCAATATCGATGTTACTTAATCTATTTTGTATCTTTGTCTATAGGGAAAAGAAAATAGCTTATGCTATTGGTCTTCACTTTGAAAAGAGGACGTCCTCCTATTCTGAAAGTAAAATACCATCAGAGGGATATTCTCAATATCAAAGACAGGGAGAGAAACATCAATGTGTGGCTGCCTCTTGCTCGCCCCCTACTGGGGAGCTGGCCTGCTACCCAAGCATGTGCCCTGACAAGGAATCAAACTGGCGACCCTTTGGTTCACAGGCCAGCACTCAGCCCACTGAGCCACTTCAACCAGGGCTATTGTTTTCTTAATGTTAAAATAAAGAAACTATTTCTCACAACTAAAACTAATCCATCTGCCCGTACTTAGGTCCAATCTGAGAGCTTTGCATCATTCCACCTTACCTCTGCATTGTATGTATTTATCTCCTTCATCTCAATTCAGTTTTCCCATCAATACAGAAGTCCAAGATACCACCACCTCTCACACAGACTATAGCAAAAGCCTCCTAACTGGTATACCCTCATTTACTCTGGTCTTGTTCCATTCTAGTAAATTTCTCCACATAGGGACAAAAGTCATGTCTTAAAATCCTATATCAGGTAATGTGACTTTTCTGCTTAAAATCCTCCAACTGTCACATCATCTTTAAATCCATACTCTTATTGTGACTTGTGTTTTCCACTCTGACTTCTCTGCATTAGTTTTATGTGGTGACTGAAACAAATTACCAAAAACCTGGTGACTTAAAACTACACACATTTATTTTCTTGCAGTTCTGGAGGTCAGAAGTCAAAATAGGTGGGTGGGGCTACATTCCTTCTGGAGGCTCTAAAGGAAAATCAATTTCTTTGACTTTCCAGCTTCTAGAGGTGACTACATTTCTTGGCTCATGGTCCCATGTCACTCTGACCTCTGCTTCTGTCATCACATTTTTTCACTTACTCTAGTCCTCTTGCTTCCCTCTTAGAAGGACTATTTTGATTATTTTGCACTGCCTGGATAATCCATGATAATCTTCTCATCTCAAGATTCTTAACTTAATCACATTTGCAAAGTCCATTCTGCCGGGTCTGGGATTCAGATGTGTACATCTTTCTATGGCCATTATTTTGCCTACCACAATTTCCTACAACTAATCCCCATTCTCATTATGTTTCACTCATACTGACTGTAACATTTAGTGTTCCAAATTAGAAGTAACAGAGGCTTTATGCTAAATAATTAATAAGAGAAGGAGCTTATTAAAATGAAATAAAAAAAAAAAACTTGTTGGGAGGGTGAGAGAACCAGGCTCCAGGCTCTGCTTCCAGAAATAACAGTCAAAATCATCGTTAGAAGTGATCTCAGGGGGAAACTTCCATTGCTACAGCTGTGGAACATTAGATGTGCACCACTGTATGTCTGGGCCAGGAACATAACTTCGAAGCATCATTAAGACTGCCAAAGTAAAAAAGATCCCCTTTCCTCTCTCTCTTGGGACTCTACCTCTGTGGGGATAATGGAGTCAGTCAGGCTCCCTCAGCCGGATGTCTGGTGACTATTACTCTGCAGTGCTCATATAACCTTGAGGAGGGGTCTGCATGTGCAGAATTAAGCTCTGTTATATAACCAGAAGGTCATTTATTGGCAGCCCACACTGGCTTTGTGTTCACTTAGTATATAAGGGGGTTGGGACTTTCCGCCTGCAGAGTGGATTACCCCACCCTGGAATAAAGGCATTCCAGACATCCCGAGGGCTCCGCATATTTTCTTCCAGCTGCCTGAACCTCCCATTAACCTGCCCAGCCTCTAAAATCTTGCAGGACAACCTAAGTTAAACTTTCAAACAATGTTTCTTGATTGGTGGAGCCTGAGTCACATTTCTATACCTTATTTGGAAGGAAGGCCAGAAAGGCAAACACTTAGTTATTTAATCTCTTGAACAAAGAGGCACACTTTGTGTTACGCTAAGATTCCTAAAAAGAAGACTTCTGAAAATAAAGAAAAGAGTTCAAGATACTGTGTTGCCAGAAGAAATTGCAAATGCCTACATCATATTAGTTCTGATTCTAGATTGTGCTATTTGTTCCTGAGGCAAGGCCTTTGTACTTGCATTATACATTCTGCTTGACTTAGGATACATCCCCATAAAACCACTGTAAGTTGAAAATATTGTAAGTCAAAAATGCATTTAATTTACTTAAACTACCGAAGGTCATAGTTTAGCCTAGACTACATTAAACGTGTTCAGAACACTTATATCAACCTACAGTTGGTCAAGATCATCTAACACAAAAGCTATTTTATAATAAAATGTTGAATATCTCATGTGATTTACTATGCACGTCACTTTATCTAATGTTCCTTCCCACTGCCTTGGTATCATTAACTTATTCTATTTACTTTATACCACACATCACTATTTAAATTTATGCTTTTTCCTTGTTGACTTGTAATTGTTTTGCATTCCCATTAGACTATAAGTTCCATAAGAGTAGTGACCATGTCAATTTTATACATCACTATGTCCTCTATCACCAGCATAATACCAGGTGCATAGTAGGTTCTCAAAATATATTTTTGAACTGAAAAACAAATGTAGTATAGTAGAAAATGTACACGCTTTGAAACCAAACATACCTGAATTTGAACACTTGATCTACCTATTCAAATTATGCGACCCCAAATTAAGTGATTTACTCTCCTTGAGTGTCAAGTTCTTTATTTTTAAGTGACAATGATGCTTGTCATGGAGACATGTTATGAGGACTAAAGTAGCAAACAGACAGAGAATGCGTGACAGACAGCTGTTCCTCTTAGTTGCATGCCATCTAAACATGTGATAAGCCAGTCTTTTATGATTTAATGGTGTTCTGAATATTGTGTTGAAAAGGAAATATGTTAACATTAATTCCTGGAGCATGTCCTAGAGAAATTCCTAAAAGTCATCACTGATCCAGTAATTAATACTGAAAAGAGTACATTAAAGAAATATATATACACATATATAGACGCGTATATACACGTATGTACGTATGTGTGTGTGTGTATATATATATATATATATACACACACACACACACACATTTTAACATTAAGAAGAATGGAGATGGAGATTTCCAGCTAAGATGGAGGCATAGGTAGATACACTGCCTCCTCACACAACCTAAAATACAACAACAAATTTAAAAACAAAAAATAATCGGAACTACCACTACCAAAAAATAATCAGAAGTCTCACTACCAAGGAGTTAAAAAAACATTCATACAGACCAGTAGGAGGGCGGAGATGGGCAGCCGGACGGCGAGGTCTTGCGGCAAGGCGGTGGCTGCAGGACCTGGATGGGGCGCGGTAGTGGCTAGCAGAGGAGGGAGTCCCACATTTGCATGCAGATAAACTGGGGGGAACAACTGGGAAGCAAGACAGACTGCACAACCCTGGGTTCCAGCGCTGGGAAGTAAAACCTCAAAACTTGCAACTGAAAAAACCTGTGGGTTTTGTGGCAGTGGGAGAAACTCCCAGCCTCATGAGAGAGTTCATTCGGAGAGGCCCACAGGATCCTAGAACACACACAAAACCACCCACCTGGGAATCAGTACCAGAAAGGTCCAATTTGCTTCTGGGTAGCAGAGGAAGCGACTGAAAGCCACGGAGAGCTGAGGAAGTGCACGGTTCCCTCTTCCCCACACAGTGCCACTACGCTGTTGTGAGGTTTGCTCCACCCTGGTGAACACCTAAGGCTCCGCCCCTAACTACGTAACAGGCGCAACAGGCGCACCAAGACAAAAAAATGGCCCAAATGAAAGAATAGATCAAAGCTCCAGAAAAATTTCAACTAAGCGATGAAGAGATAGCCAACCTATCAGATACAGAGTTCAAAGCACTGGTAATCGGGATACTCACAGAACTGGCTGAGCATGGTTGTAAAATAGAGGAAAAAGTGAAGGCTATGAAAAGGGAAATAAAGGAAAATGCACAGGGAACCAACAGTGAGGGGAAGGAAACCGGGACTCACATCAGCAGTTTGGACCAGAAGGAAGAAAGAAACATTCAACCAGAACAGAATGAAGAAACAAGAATTCAAAAAATGAGGAGAGGCTTAGGAACCTCCAGGACAACTTTGAACATTCCAACATCCAAATCATAGGGGTGCCAGAAGGGGAAGAGGAAGAGCAACAAGTGGAAAACTTATTTGAACAAATAATGAAGGAGAACTTCCCCAATCTGGCAAAGGAAATAGACTTCAGGAAGTCCAGGAAGCTCAGAGAGTCCCAAAGAAGTTGGACCCCAGGAGGAACACACCAAGGCACATCATAATTACATTACCCAAGATTAAAATGAAGGAGAGAATTCTAGAAGCAGCAAGGGGTAAGGGGACAGTCACCTACAAAGGAGTTCCCATAAGACTATCAGCTGGTTTCTCAAAAGAGACCTTACAGGCAAGAAGGGGCTGGAAAGAAGTATTCCAAGTCATAAAAGGCAACGACCTACATCCAAGATTGTTCTATCCAGCAAAGCTTTCATTTAGAATGGAAGGGCAGATAAAGTGCTTCCCAGATGAGGTCAAGTTAAAGGAGTTCATTGTCACCAAACTCTTATTATATGAAATGTTAAAGGGATTAATCTAAGAAAAAGAGGATGATCAAAAATATGAACAGTAGCCTTGGCTGGTGTGGCTCAGTGGATTGAGCACCGGACTGCAAAGCAGAGGGTCACTGGTTCGATTCCCAGCCAGGGCACATTCCTAGGTTGCAGGCCAGGTTCCCCGGTGTGGGGAGTGGAAGAGGCAACCGCACATTGATGTTTTTCTTCCTTTCTCCCTCCCTTCCCCTCTGTCTATAAATAAATAAATAAATAAAATCTTTAAAAAAAGGACTATCAAAAATATGAATGGTAAAATGACAACAAACTGACAACTATCAACAACCAAACCTAAAAAAAACAAAAACAAAAACAAACTAAGCAAACAATAAAACAGGAACAGAATCACAGAAATGGAGATCACATGGAAGGGTATCAGTAGGGAGGGGGAGAAGGGACAATGCAGGAAAAGGTGCAGGGAATAAGAAGCATAAATGGTAGGTAGAAAATAGACGGGGGCGGGGGGCGCTAAGAATAGTATAGGAAATGGAGAAGCCAAAGAACTTACATGTACGACCCATGGACATGAACTAAGTGGGGGAGGGGGAATGTGGGTGGGAGGGCGGGTGTAGGGCAGAAGGGAATGAAGGGGGGAAAATGTGACAACTGTAATGGTATAATCAATAAAATATATTTTAAAGAAAAAAAAAGGAAGACTGGAGATGAAGAACAGGACAAAGAGAAGGAAAGTAAAAAGTAAGTGTAGAACAAAATACCCAGTATCAGGCATGGTACATTGGAACTTGGCATTTTCATACACCATGTATGGCCATGAGAAGTGAGATAACCATGGTGGAAAGGGATTTGCCAGTGTCTGTCCTAAGTAAAATATGTGTATAATGTTTTAGCCAGAAATTCTTTTTTTAATTAGGAATTTACCTTAGAGAAAAAGATATGCAAAACATTAACTATAGCAATGCTCATTGAAACACTGATTATAATATTGAAAAATATCAAAACAACTTAAATATTCAGCAATAGGAAAGTGGTTAAATAAATGATATCTATTTAATAGGGACACTATGAGGCCAATATGTTTTAAAAGAATATCTGAGGATATAAAAAAAGTCTATGTATTATTTTTGACAGCTGTATTGAAATATAATTCACGTACCATCCAGTTTAGCCATTTAAAGTCTACAATGAGTTTTTAGGATATTCACAGCTGTGCCATCATCACCATGATCAATTTTAGAACACTTTTATCACCCCAAAAGAAACCTGCCCATTAGTAGTCATTGTCCATTCTCACCTCCTTCCAACCTCAGGCAATCATTAATCTGCTTTTTTGTCACTAGGGATATGCTTAGTCTAAACATTTTATATAAGTGAATAATACAGTATGTGAATTTCCTGTGTGCGACTTCCTTAACTTAATGTTTTGTTTTCAAGGTTCACCCATGTTATATCGTTCCTTCCTTTTCATTGCCAAGTAATATTCCATTGTGTGGATATGCTACTTTTTGTTTGCCATTCATCAGTTTATAGACATTTGATTTGTTTCTACTTTTATGGATACTACAAAAAATGTTACCATGAGCACTTTTATACCAGTTTTTGTTTGAGAATAGGCTTTCAACTTTTTGTTATATAGCTAGGAGTGGAATTACTGTATTATATGATGATCTACATTTAACTTACTGAGGATTCATCAAACTGTTTTCTACAGCAATTTCACCATGTTACATCCCAGCAAGCAGTGTATGTGGGTTCCCATTTGTCCATGTCCTCACCAACACTTGTTATTTTCTGTCTTTTTTTTCTACTCAAGTAACATTGTGGTGCTAGTTATTATGTCTTTCTGCATATTTTCATCCTAGTAGACGTGAGGTGTTCTCTCATGGTGAGTTTGATTTTCATTTCTCTAATGACTAATGATGTTGAGCATCTTTCCACATACATATCACACATTTGTATGTGTCCTTTGGAGAAATATCTGTTTAGATCATCTGTTTAGATCAATTTTTAAAGCTGGTTATGTATGTTTTTATTGAGTTGTAATAATTGCTGATATATTCTAGATAAAAATCCCTTATAAGGGATTTGCATATTTTCTACAATTCTGATGGTGGTCTTCTTGTTTTCTTGATGGTGTCCTTTGAAACAAAAAGTTTTTAGTTTTGATTAAATCTAATTTTTTTGTTTACCTCTTGTTCTTTAGGTGTGATATCCAAGAACTCTGCCTAACCTAAGGTTGTGAATATGTCCACACATCTGTGTTTTCCCCTCAAAGTTTTATCTTTTACATGTAGGCCTTTCATCCAATTTGAGTTGATTTTTGAATGTCCAAATTCATTCTTTTGCATGTAGATATGTAGCTGTCTCAACACAACTTGTTGAAAAGACTTACTTCCCTACTCAATGGTCTTAGCTACTTTATTGAAAATCAATTTACTGTAAATGTGAGGGTTTATGTCTGTGCTCTCAATTCTGTCCCATTGATCTGTTTGTCTATTGTGATTCCAGCACCACACCGTTTTTATCACTGTAGCTTTCTGGTAGTTTTCAGAAGTGAAAAGTGTGAGTCTTCCAACTATATTAATCTTTTCCAAGATCATTTTGGCTATTCTGGGTCCCTTGAATTTCCATATAAATTTTAGGCTTGGTTTGTCAAATAAAGGGAGTTCAAATTTTTTTAAAGATTTTATTTATTTATTTTCAGAGAGAGGAGAAGGGATGAAGAAAGAAAGGGAGAGAACATCAATGTGTGGTTGCCTCTCACACGTACCCCAATGGGACCCTGGCCTGCAACCCAGGCATGCGCACTGACTGGGAATTGAACCGGTGACCCTTTGGTTTACCGGCTGGCACTCAATCCAACCAGGGCAGCAGTTGGAATTTTAATAGAGATTGCATTGCATCTAATTGGTGTGGCTCAGCGGGCTGAGCATCATCTCTTCAATTCCCAGTCAGGGTGTATGCCTGGGTTGCAGGCCAGGTCCCCAGTTGTGAAGCAGGAGATAGCATAAGAAGAACTCTGAGACTGCGCTGCTGTTACTGGCCAGCGTCTAGCATCCAGGTTGCCAGGAAATGCCTTTTGGCACTTAGGTAAAATGCATAGCAAACCAAGGCAGGGAGGAGGAGGGAGACATGTCTCACTCACTAACTCAGCTGTCGTGAGCCTGGTCTGGTAATATTGCCAGGTATTCATTCCGATACCACAAGAAACACCATCCTAACACGGGAGGAGGGAATCCCTTGAAATTTTGTGTAGCACCTCCACTATCTGGGAAAGAAAGGCTCTGAAACTGTGCTTTCATCCTAAGGCTTCAAAGGTGAGAGAGGATCCACAGTGCCCAAAGAAGCAGCCCATGAAACAACTTTGGGTAATTGCCTACCTCTGGTCACTGTTTTATGAGGGAGTCCCTAATGCTTGCAGAAAGAGCCCATAAATAACTTTGGGTAACTGCCCCAACTTTAATTAACTGATGGAGTCTGGAGCAAGATACACTTGGGCTAACAGACCCCCAACACATACGTAGGTTCGGGTGGTCACCTCTCCCCACCAAAGCTGGCACCACCTTTACCCATCAATCAATATGCAAATTCTTCACCCTCATCTTGCCAACTATGTAAGTCCTCAGAACAAAAAGCTCACTCTCTTGGTTCTCAGGCCACCTGGCCTCTGGCCATCCAGGTGTGCTTGCCACTCTGACCATTGACCACCCTTACTTTCACTGCCCTGCTTTGCCCTGCACCTATGCCTTTCACCACCCACCATCCCCCTGCCATCTTAGCTAGGCATGTTCTCTTCCATGGGAGCGGATCACCAATAAACCCTGCTTGCATGCTAATAGATATGCTGATCTGTAATTCTTTACATGCATCAGCAAGAAAGCCAGGTCTCTCAATGCTAGCAAATAGGGGTGTGCAAGAGGCAACTAATCAGTGGTTCTCTGATACATCAGTGTTTCTCTCCTTCTTTCTCCCTCCCTTCTTCTCTCTCTAAAAATAAATAAAATCTTAAAAAAAAAAGAAATAGTTTTAGTTTTTCATTTCCAAAGTGGATACATTTTATTTCATGGTATTGCCTAATTTCCCTGGCTAAAGCCTCCAGTACAATGTCAAAATGAAGCAGAGTAGACATCCGTGCCTTTAGAAAAAACTTAGAAGAAAAATTTTAGTCTTTCACCATTAAGTATGATATTAGCTCTGATATTCATGATAAAAATACTCAACAAATTAGGGAACTTCCCCCACTGATACCTTTTCAGTATCGTATTAATGTCATTTTCATCTGTTTTGATATTATGAATCATGTTCAATATTTGGTTTTCCAAATATTGAACAATTTTTATACAATCTGAATAAATACCCCAAGGCCAATATATATTATTTTCACTATATTGCTAAATCCAGCTGCCAGTATTTTATATTGTATTCATGTATCTTTATTTTGCATGCTCATAAATAAGATCCAGCTATAATTTATATTATATTTTCTGTGTTTCTTAAAATTTTTATCAGGGTTATACTCACTCCATAGAATGTTTGGGACAATTTTCTTCATTCTTTATCCTCTGAAGGAGACTAAATAGCATAGAAAATACCTACTCTTTGAAAAAAATGAAAAGATTCATAGGAGAATCTTTCTTAGCCAAGAGTAGTCTAAGAAGGAATTTATTTTTACACTTAAAAAATGTCTTTCATTTTGTTGGTCTTTTTATATATTCTATCTTTACTTATATAAATTGGTAATTTCTTTTTTCCTAGAAATTTATCAGTTTTAAGGGTTCTTTCTAAGCTTTTCATTCAGTTAGAATTTTTATCCTTCAGATCTTTGAAACATTTTTCTTCCTTTTCCTTTTCTGTTTGCATTTAGTTATGGATTTATTTATGCTAAATTAATTTATCCTTTTTTATGATCATTAATCCATAGGCCTATATAAGTATATCAGAGCTTTTTTCTTTGAAATAAAAGCAATTTTTATCCTATTGGAGATTATGAACTTTCTAGTGGAATAATATTCTATCCTTTGTTACTCTGGTTAATATAAAATGAATCTGATTTTTCACTACTTGAACTCATATCTAAAACACAAGTGCCTCACCCAGGCTGGTGTAGCTCAGTGGATTGAGTGCAGGCTGAGTACCATAAGGATCACTGGTTCGATTCCCAGTCAGGGTGCATGCCTGGGTTGCAGGCCAGGTCCCCAGTGGGGGGCGTATGAGAGGCAACCACACATTGATGTTTCTCTCCTTCCCTTCCCCTCTGTAAAAATAAATAAATAAATAAAATCTTAAAATAAAATAAAACACAAGTGCCTCATAACAATGTACTCTAACTCCTGACAAGGTACCCAAATGCAAATAAGGAGCTTTTTGTTCGTTCAATGTCCAATTCTGGTGATAAAAATGAAAGTTGTTATCAAACATTACACTTCCCAGTATTGAAAATAACCAGCTTTTTTTCTTTACCATCTATGTTTGTAAAAGATCTTTTTATATTTTTGCTCTAGATACATGCAATTTAAGTTATTAATTATCTTACGTGTGGATATAATTGCTCTTTCCCAGCAGAGTTTCTTCTAAATGACAGTTGCACATAATATGAAGTATATATTTTATTCTATTTCTCTTCAATAACATTATAATTGTGTGATTTTTCTAAAGGTGTAGAAGTAATAAAACCCACACTCATATACAAATAAAACTGTCATTAGTTCAACTGGATAGGCACTTGAGTAGATGAATCTTATATTCTCAAAGAAATCATTAGGCTAAAATAACTGTTGCTTCAGACCTTGTTGCTATGTACTTGATTTTTTAGATTTACTGAAGTCTCAGCAAGAAGATTACCTAGCTTGGAAAAAAAATCCTTCTGTGACTTGACCTTTTTAAAAGGGGATTTAGCATCTTTTTTTAAAAGTAATGCTGGAAGCAGAGCAAAGAGACTAATATTCAGATACATGAATTATTATAGACTGTCTGGATTTGATTTCCCCAACATATGATTATGAAGATCTATTTCTTTGTGATTTGTTTGTGAACTGAAGACCCATCTGAGACATTCAGAAGAGTTGAAACTTACTTTGTTGTTTTAAAAATGCTGATGGAGGGTAGGGTTGAATATTATATGCAATATTCAAAATGATGGAATGGTGTTTAAATGCAATTAAGTTCATCTTATATGCCACAAAACCTGAAACAACAGATAAGAGAAATGGACGTGCATGTTAAACTACAGAGACATCAAATTACATAACTTCATTTTCAAACCAACGTTTCCCAAACTGTTATGCAGGAAAGGTCTGCATCAGAATGACTTGGGTACCTGCTAAAATGCAGATTCCTGGGAACTATTTTAGACGTAAGGAATTAGAATATTCAGGGGTAAGGTTATGGAATCAGCATTTTAACAAGTTCACCAGTTGGTTCTTATCCACAATAAAGTTTGAGAATCATCGTCTCTCATTTCTTCTTGAATCATCTTTAACCCTTGGCTAGCTTTTCCATCTGCTCATAACTTCCAATCAGTTATCAATTCCTGATGCTGTTGTTCAAAAGACAATATTATATCAAGCCAGTCACAGTGTTAGGCACTTGGAATAAAAGACAACTAAGATATAAATTCTGTCCTAAAGGAGTATAGCCTTGTTATGGAGCTCTTCATGAAAATAGACAATTTTAATAGGATAAAGTTTTCATGATGACACAGCGTGCTGTGGAAACTATGAGAGGATCAAGGAGAGCTACCTAAACCTTTGTGGTGAAGAAATGGATGGTGGTCACCCCGAAAAGATTATTATACCTTATTCCTAAAGGAAAAGAAGGAGTACACTCAGCTAAAACACGAAGCGATGGCATTTCAGGCAGAGGAAATAGATTCGAAAGAATAATGGCAAAAAAGGCTTGTGCCTGGGGAAATATAGAAACCATCTTTGTTCAAGTGTACAGTGAGAGATAGGTAAGCATGAAATTAATCAGAGGACATAGTTAAGATCAAGATGACAGGAACTGTTTTCCCCTGTCTCAAATCGGCAACCTTTCAGTGTGCAGGCCAGTGCTCAATCCACTGAACCACACCAGTCAGGGCCTTTCTGTAGTCTTTTTGAGGTGCAAAGGTAGGTGTTTTATTTGAGATTTTTTCTGTAGCTGCAGTCTTGGAGCAGTCCTGCCTGCCCAGAGACCTGTCCAGAGACCAGCTTTTCCATGCCTCTGAAGGCAGGCCAGCCAAACTCAGTCCAATTGCAGAGGCTGCAGCAGCCTTGTGGTGCGCTCCAGCTTTGCTCAGCCTGAGTCCAGGGGCAGTCCTGACTGACTGGGAGCCCGTGTCCTTGGAGACAGGCCTGCAGACCTTGGTCTCAGCTGCAGACACTGAAGCAGCCTTGTGATTTGGTTCTCACCCCTTTCAGCCATGGTCTGGGGCTAGTCCTGCCTATCTAGGAACCCACTGGTGACTCAGCACAAATCATCCCAGGGACCTGGCTGGAACCATGCATGTCCATGCATGTGGTAACAGGTCCTCTAGCTGAAGACTCCACTGTAGGCCCAATAGCTGCCCCCTGACCTGGCTCCAAGTCTGCTCTACTGTGATCCTGGAGATAATACTTTCTGTCTGGAGAACTGACAAGAGATCGTTTTCCACCAAAACCAGCCTTTAAAGACTTAACAACATCTTTGCTCCTTCAGATGCACAGACACGAAAGCAAGGCTACATGGATCGTGAAGAATCAGGCAAATGTGGTACCACCACAGGAAACTATTGTAGTAAAGCTCCAGAAACCAAACCCAAAGAAATGGAGATAGGTATTGCATTATAAGAATTTGAAAAATAACTATCTTAAAGAAGCATGTTGTTCAAATTTTGACGCTTAGTTTTAATTTCTTAACTCTCAAAAATGAAGAAAAATTCTGCTTCAACATGATTTGTGATTATTAAATGTTAATGACTATTAAGGATCAGGCAGAGTGCTGGGTACAAAATAAATGCTCAGTAAATGTAAGCTATTTTGATCAATATCCAGCCAGATACTTCTGCTCACAGTTCCCCTCTTTATATGCCACACTTTCTGGATTCCATGCTTTTTCCAGGGCTTACTCTGCCACGAATACTCTTGACATCCCCTTATGCATATTCATATCATACCCAGCCTTAAAAGTCAAGTTCAAATTTTCTTCTCTTGTTCCTAAATCCCCAGCTGGAGGTTATTCTTCCTTTGAACTCTCTCAGGGCACATCATCTCTACGTTTATTATGGCATATACAGCATTTTCCATTACATATTATAGCTACTTCTGTGCATATCTAATTCCCCAACTAGCCTGCTAACTCTCTGAGACAGGATTATTTGTCCTATTCATCTTTTATCTCCTTCAGTACATATTCTGTGCCATGCTTTTTATTAGGAATTCAATAAATACTCTGTGAATAAAGAGAGATGTCAAGAAAAAGTCCAAATTCTTTAGATTGATTCCTACTATCTGTTTCTGATTATCCCTTTGGTAAGGTGAAATATAGGACAATACAAATATTGGGTTCAAAATTATCCTTTTGACCCTTTTCCTGCCATCCTAATTCTAAGGCTCTGCTAGCTCAAATTTTTGCAAGCATTTGGACACATGTGAGGGCAGTGTATGTGGAACCACCGTTTTCTCAAGGAGAAAGCAGATTAGGTAATTTATCATCTCTAAACTTCTGTATTTCTAACCATTGTAATTTATACCTCCAGCATTGCTGACGGGTTAAAGGGACATTGAGAATCTTCCCTGTTTATGCCCAAGCAGTGACCTTTACTGTAAGAATGAAATATAGGCATGCTCTCTCGCAGGGAGAACTGACCCTTCTCCCAGAGGGACCCGTTGGGTAGCGAAGTCACACAAGGCCCTTGGCGTGTAGCCACTTTTGTCTAAAACATAGTTAAGCATAGCCCCCAAAGTGGGACTTTGGAATCTCACCCCAGAGAAGGACGCTTCACTGGGAACTTGCCCAGTTGGATCCTGAATGCTATCTCCCAAATGCTGTCTCCGGGATTCCCCAGCATCTATGTTCAGGTGTTGGTGAACTCCCGCCTGGTGATGTATGCTCTTAATCCTTGCTTTCGCTTTGCTCTCACTTAATAAAGTGCTTAGCTATTCACCTTTGACTTAGGGTTTTTATTGCCTGTGAATCCGAACTCCCAAATTAAGTGGCCATGATCTCATACCTGCTACTTAATGGCACAAAATTGGCTTCGCGAACAGGATCCGAGGACAATTATGCCCTTTTTCTGTAAGCCTAAAGTGGAGTGTGTGATGTGCGAAGTGCCAGGCTAGAAGGACTTGCCTTTCTCCCAGGTCGCACAAGAACGGGCTAAGGGAACGAGCCCCTGTGAGGACTAGGGAATCACCCTGGTTGGTAGAATGCCTCCAGGCAGTACCCTATATTATATATAACTTTAACTGAGAGAGTGCAAAACTTCCCTAGGCAATGGTATGCTGCCATTGATTTAGTGAATGCTTTCTTCACGATCCCTATTGACCCTGTACAGTGGGACCAGTTTGTCTTTCCGTGGTAGCAGAGACAGTACACATTTACTCGGTTGCCCCAGGGTTATTTGCACAGCCCCACCATTTGCCATGGAATTGTGGCTGAATACCTGGACAACTTTCCTTTGCTTCCCGGGGCCCAGATTACTCGCTATTGTTGATGACATTGTGATTCAAGCAGAATCCCAAGAGACAGTAGTTGAAATTTTACAGGCCCTCATTCAGTATATGAAAGAAAAGGGTTGGGAGATCAACCCCACCAAAGTACAGGGGCCAGCGCAGCAAGTCAAGGTTTCAGGGATACATTGGAACCAAGGCCATCAAGAAATAACTACCCAAGGCCAGACAAACAATTCAGGATTTTCCTCCCCCTCGTAGTGAAAAGGAAGCTCAGAAGTTCATAGGTCTCTTTGGATATTGGAGGGCCCACATTCTGCACTTAGGGGTGAGTCTCCAACCTTTATATAAGGTGACCAGGAAAAAAATATGAATTTCAATGGGGGGGAGAAAGAGGCCGCTGTCTTTGAGGAGGCTAAAATGGCTGTACAAACTGCTTTAGACTTGTAGCTCGTGAAAGAGGGCCCTCTGGAAATTCATGTTGCTGTACAAGACCAGTGTGCACATTGGAGTTTATGGCAGCAGCAAGAGGGAAAGCGAGTGCCTCTAGGGTTCCAGCCTATAAAACTGTCCAATACGGGGGAGTCATATACTCCCTTTGAGCAACAACTTCTTGCTGCTTAATGGGCTTTGATGGAAATAGAACAGTTAACTGTGGGACATGATGTCCTACTACGACCTGGAATCCCCCTTATGAATTAGATTTTGCGTGCCCCAGCATCCCATTAATTTGGACATGCCTAAGAAGCCAGTTTAATTCAATGGAAATGGTACATCCAGAATTGGGTGAGGGCTGGCAAATCAGGGGTGGTGAGTCTTGACACACCGGTGATGTATGGAGGACGAATAGAGAGGGAGACAATTATACTCCCCCATACTAAGGAAAAGCTTAGTTCCCCCGTCTGTTGGGGAGTGGGATATACCTCCCTAACCCCTGCCCCCAAACAGCATGCCTGGTTTACAGATGGAACAGCTAAATGTATTGGTCAAGAAAGTCATTGGAAGGCTATCACTTACAACCCCCATACTCGAGCCACTCTAGAAACCACCGGAAAACAGGGCAGCAGCCAACTGGCTGAGCTGAAAGCTCTTCACCAAGCCCTTGTACAGGAGGGGGCAGAGAATGTCGTTTATTTACTGACTCCTGTACAGTAGCCAATGGACTAACTACATGGATGCCCATTTGGGAATCTAATAATTGGGAAATTCATGGGTGGGAACTTAGGAGAAAACCCCTGTGGGAAGAAATTTGGGATATTGTTCAGTGCACGAATGTCTCTGTTTTCCATGTAGACGCGCATGCTAAGAAGGATTCAGCTGAGTGTGAGTATAACGCCTCTGTGGATGCTCTGGCAAAAATAGCTGCTGCCGCCACCTCTGAAGACGACTGTTCCCTTGCTCGATGGATACACCCTCAAGCGGGACATTTAGGAGCACAAACTATGCACAGGTGGGCACAGGCCCAAGGAATAGCTGTCCCTCTCTCCATCTTGAGGCAAATAAAGGATAAGTGTGGAATCTGTCAGAAGTATGCTTTACTCTCCATACGCAAGATAGTAATGGGGGAATTAGCTAGAGGTACACTCCCTGCTCACATTTGGCAAATAGATGATATTGGACCATTGCCTGTGAGTCGGGGACGCCAATTTATTTGTACTTGTGTAGACACCTATTCGGGGGTATTGGTCTCCTGTGCATACCAATGCACTACCCAAAAGAACACATGCAAAACCCTTGACATCGTTACACTTCATTATGGTTTTCCTTTACAAATTCAGAGTGATAGCAGTTCTCATTTTCAAGGGAAGGAAATTGAGACATTGCCAGCAACATAATCTAGAACAGCTATAATCTAGAATGGGTATATCACATTATTATTCACAGGCTGCGGACCTAATTGAAAGAATGAATGGTGTTGAAGAAAAGCTGAGAAAGTTGGGAAATAATTCTTATAAAAACTGGAAAGATCACTTATTCCTTGCTTTGTGTAACAATTGAATAATCAGTCTTTAGGCTAATTCTCTGCCTTTGGCATGGATGATGACTCCCAATTTGCAGATTCATAGCCAGCAAAGCCCTACTACCTTAAAATGGTGGGCAATCGATCCTAATGCTCAGGCCCCATATATGGGCACTTTAGGATCAGCAGGAAGTGACTTACGCACACTGCGAGAGATCTGGATCAACCCTAATACTACTCAGACTATCCTAACAGGATTAGGTATACAAATCCCAAAAGGACATTTTGGGCATATTCTCTCACGATCCAGTTCAGCTTTAAACGGACTGCAAATTATGGCTGAAGTTATTGATGTAGACTATGTGGGAGAAATAAATGTACTACTGCATAATGTATCCTCACAACCTGTACAACTGCAAGCCCAGGAACTGGTAGCTCAACTGATCATTATCCCCTATCATCAGGGGGAATGGCAACAACTTCCCCAGACCCTGCCGCCACCACCAGAGTCGGAGGCTTTGGGTCTACCAATATGGAGACTGGAGCTAAGGCATGGGTAAAGAGACATCCCCACAATAGGCCCAGGGCCACAGAAGTTGTTGCTGAAGGAGCTAACAATACCCTAGCACTTACCTATGCAGGACAGGACAATATTGAAATTCTACTCACTAATAAGTTGTTCCTGTGGGAATAACAGCGTCTTTTAGGGCTTCTCCTTGGATGGTGGATGATATGGATGCTCGAAGCCTGGACACCCAGAGCCCTTCTTGCTGGTCCTACATTGCCTCTATGGCTCTTCTGGGTAAACCATAGCCCTGCCAACAACCATTGCAATGTGTTCAACTGGACTATAAACTCTGATGCACAGCTGTGAAAAGCACCTAATCCTATTCGGGTCCTTTTAAATGGAACCTTGCTTACTACAACATTCCTCCAATCTATGTATTCTTACTTTATTTCCTGTTAACAATTATTCAGCATTGTATGACATAGAAGCACAGCATATGTGCCTAGTTAGCAATAATCAGACAGATGGGGGCAGAAGCCCATACTCTGGGTGTCTGCAGCACCTGAAGGTTCTCCACTGGCAAGGTGATGTTTTTTACCTGTCCCCTGTCCAAGAGGATGATGTTTCTCTCACCTGGGTACCCAAGTCTGTACCCCTCCCATCTGTGTATATATATTTACACCCCTTGATAGAACTAATCAAGACTTCTACACTAATGCAAAAATTATTAGATGAAAACCAGAATCAATCAACACAGAGTACAAACATATTGTTGCTAATAAGTTGATTGAAACTTCCCATCTTACTATAACCGATACTAATCATCATTAGTATGATTTCCTGTTTAAGTCTGTATCTGCATCTAAGTATTGGAATCCAATATTTCATCTCATTGTAATACATACTACTGTAATAATTTTGCTCTACATATGTAATATTTTCATGTCTTGTCAAATAAGGAAAATGTATTTGACCATGATCCCCAAGATGTTAACTAGCTACACCATAAACACATCAGATTCTAGGGCCGAATTGATGGGCTAAAGGGACATTGAGAATCCTCGCTGTTTATGCCCAAGCCGTGACCTTCATTCGAAGAGTGAAATACAGGTATGCTCTCTCCCAGAGACAACTGGCCCTTGTCCCAGAGGGACCCGTTGGTTAGCTAGGTCACACAAGGCCCTTGGCGTGTAGTCACTTTGTCTAAAACATATTTAAGGATAGGCCCCAAAGTGGGACTTTGGAATCTCACCCCAGAGAAGGATTCTTGGCTTGGAACTTTCCCAGTCGGACCCTGAATGCTGACTCTGGGATTCCCAGCATCTATGTTCAGGTGTTGGTGAACTCGCGTCTGGTGATGTATGCTCTTAATCCTTGCTTTCGCTTTGCTCTCGCTTAATAAAGTGCTTAGCTATTCACCTTTGACTTGGGGTTTTTATTATCTGTGAATCTGAACCTCCAAATGAAGTGGTCATGATCTCCTATGTGCCCCTTAACAGCACAATTGCATAAACAGATTTTTGGGTTATTTTAGTAAGATTCCATTGCCTTTGTACTAGTGTGCGGCACCTTCTCTTACATATTTAACTGTACTCATTTCTCAGGTAATGGTGGGTAAATCATTTCATTTTGAGAGCTAACACTTGCATTTTCTATTTTATTTTCTGGTTAGCAAAATCTTCTCTTGGTAGTTAACAGGCTTTATTTGAATGCCTGCTTTATTGAAAAGTCACACTATTTATTCTTTGATTACATGCAGTGGGAAATGCTTCAAAAGGAAAACACTTAACTCCCCACCTAAGGAAAGGCTTAAGAAGGTGCAGGTGAATCTGAAATACAGAGTTTTCACCAACATTGAACAAAGACAAAATGCATAGAGGCTAATTTTAGGAACTTAGAGGACTCTTCAGGATTTCTTAAATCAGGTGTTCATTCTGCGCAGTCATTGCTCTAATTAATTTAAACCTCAAAATGGGCAAAAAGGGAAGAATTGGTAATGTGAATTTGTTTTGCAATAGGAAATACTTTGGAAGAGAAGAAAGGGGCAATGGTAGTCATTTTTTTTTTCATTAAGGCAAGGTCTTTGTGAGATTTAAATTAAGCAACTTTAACACGATGTTTTTTTGTTCCTGGATGCTCCAGAAATGTTGTGCATATGGGCTAATGAAGATATGCTCCATCATACACATATGTGACAGAAGTGGAGGTGATATTCTTTAATATATACAAACTAATGAATGTTTCCCCCAAACATGCATTTCTTTCATAGACTGTTAGAACTGAAAGGGGCCTTCAAAGTCATTCAGACCAACCACTTAGCTTTACATTTAGGAAAACCAAGCACCAGAGAGATGTAACTTTCCGGTGAACAGCTGGTCAGTGACAGAGCTAATGCATAAAACTTTTTCCTGTCTATGAAACTGTGCCTAGTGGTCTAGGTTTATACCTCTTTAACTGCTTTCTATTGGATTAGACTGTTTTTTTCTTTATTCCTTTTTATTATCCCATGAGCTGGAAGTTATATGTTCTATCTCTACTTAGAGCATGTATCTTTAAGTTTTTAGCATGTCTAATTAATTTAAAGTCTAAAGTTAGCTAATACTTCTCCTCTGGAGCACTATTGGGGCCTTAGAATGCTTAGACAGGCCACTTTAGTTGCCTAAACGACAGGCATTTTGCTCTTTTCTTCCTGGCTAACACAACTATGCTTTTATTCAGGTATTGAGAAAAGAATTACTTCAAGGATGGCGAGCCTATCACAAGGTAATAAATCATGATTAGTCTAAGTAAACAGGAAAATCACATTCCCCTCTGTCAACAATTGGTTATACGCCAGTTGTGGCCAACAGAAGATTAGGAGAAATCTGCTTTGAAGCTACAGGAAAATATGTTTTAACCGATAAAAAGAGAAAGATATGAGAGAAGATATTTTTCCCTGCCTTCTTTCTTTCTGCCTGTGACCATATTTGAATGAGAATGTTGTACTTGAGCTGTTCTGGCCATCTTCCAGTCATGAGGGGAAATAGCAGAGATTTACTATAGAAGAAAGAGCAGAATGAGAAGGGAGCTTATGTCCTCACTTGCCTAATTGAGCTGGTGCACCAATTTATGGACTGTTGATCTCTGGACTTCTTGATACATAAAATAATTTTTTTTTTCAATTTTTAAAGGCCCTTTTAGTGAAGTAATTGGTTATTTCCTACCAAAACCTACTTAAATCACTTGAATTTTTAAGTCACCCTTAAGTCTGACATATTATTTTTATACAATATTTTAGTCATTTTCAGTGTTAATGGCTTTTTGGAGTCAGTGCTTCTTTAGGTTAGCAAAATGGTAATCAGTTTCTTTGGTAAGCATGCCTTCTTGTGTCTTCTTGCTTTGAAGCTTCAATTCCTTCATGATGTTTACCTTTTAGTATTTCATGATGGTCTATTAATGGAAAAGCTTCTTAGCCCTTACCCAAAAAAGTATTAATTTTGCTCCCATTTATAAATAGTAGCATATATATATATATAATTCTTGATCAAAACATCTTTTCTAGTGTTTATTAATGATAAATAAGTCTTTTTTCTTTAAAGATTTTATTTATGTATTTTTAGGGAGAAGGGGAGGGAGGGAGAAAGAGAGGGAGAGGAACATCAATGTGTGCTTGCCTCTTGCGTGCCCTTCCTACTGGGGACCTGGCGTGCAACCCAGGCATGTGCCCTGACGGGGAATTGAACCGGTGACCTTTTGTTTCACAGCCCACACTCAATCCACTGAGCTGTACCAGCCAGGGCTTTTCTAGCATTTTGAAGATAGTCAGCTGGCAAGAACTGTTACTTTTTTTTATTTTTTTTTAAATATTTTATTTATTTTTTTTTTTAGAGGGGAAGGGAAGGAGAGAGGGAGAGAAATATCAATGTATGGTTGCCTCTGGTGCGTCCCCTGCTGGGAACTGGCCTGCAACCCAGGCATGTGCCCTAACTGGGAATCGAACCGTGAGCCTTTAGTTCACAGGCCCGTGTTCAATCCACTGAGCTACACCAGCCAGGGCAAGAACTGTTACTTTTGAGAGTCAACTATTAGTCTAATTATCATTCAGTAAGAGTTTGTGTTTCAAGATTATCTCTTTGATATTCCCTAATTTCCCTTCAGTGTGCCTAGGTGTGGATGCATTTTTAATCCTGCATGGAACTTGGTGTATTTCCTGAATCTGAGTATTAATGTTTTTTAACTGTGAAAAGTTCTCAAATATGACATGCTGAGATATTCACAATATTCAAAGCCCTAATAAATACATTAGAAATTATTCTTTTGAAACTTTAAACCTCTACTGCATAACTGCAATCTCTTCAACCTTCTGTGCTTTATTCTGGATAATTTTTCAGAACTATCTTTCAGTTTTTAAACTTTATTCATTTTTTTTCTGTTAATCTGCTGCTGTCAAAAGTCTATTGAGTTTTAAAATTTCTATAAATATAATTGTAAAGATTATTTTCAGCAGTGCTATTGGTATCTTTCCAAATCAATATGAAAAAGGATCCCCGTGTTTGGGGGTCATGTATATTATTTAGAAATCTACTCATAATTTCTTTCATGCTTGCCATTTTAAACATGCTCATTTCATTACTTCTGTCTGATAAATATAGTATTTGAAGTTCTTGTGAGTTTAATTTTTCTCTTTGTTATGACTGCTGACTCTTCCTCCGTGGTGCATTATTTCCTCATGCGCCCTGAGATTTAGATTGTAACTTCTCTTCAGCAGATAAATCCCGCAACTCCTGGTATGAATGTGTATCCCTCCAGAGAAGTCTTGCTTTTGCTTCTGCCTGGAAGTATCAGTGGACTTAGATAAGTTTTTAATGTTAATTTATGAGCTTGGTAGTTCCCAGATAAAATGGATAGTAAAAATTCAAAGTTAATATGTGGACAGGCACATGGCTACAAGTTCACAGGGGAAGCTTTTTCTGCTCTTAGTTCAGGCTGACATATACAAGCATTCTTCCCATCTCCCTTTGAATATAAATAGAATTTTTGTTATTTTTCACAATTTCACTGAACTTGTAATCCTTTGAGTATTCCAAATTTATGTCACATTCTCACAGATCCAATTCTCTTCCTCACAAATTTCAATGTTCTCATTTTCTTATAATTTCTGGACCCTTGCAACAAACATTGAAAAGGGACAAACAAAGCTGTCATATAGAATTGTATATACAGAAAACTGAAAAGAATATATATATATATATTTTATTCAATATATTGGTTTTGCAAAATGTTTGTAACAGTCATCGCAAACAATATTGCTATGCTCAAGGCATAAATACTTTTCACAACACTTACAAAGATATTTTGATAAGCAACTCATTTTGGCTGTGTACCACCTAACACGTGTTATGACTAAAGTGACGGTTTAAACGTTGTGGCTTAACGTTAGTCATGTACAAACATGCCCTTGGTTAGTCATGGCCTTGAACCTATGCACCTGATGTATGTAACAATATTTAGGGAAAGAATTTGTTTATATCTCTCAGATCAGCCATGATCTCTGCAAATTAAGGTCACTGTTTCCTTGCTTTGTGTCTGTGAGATCTATCCATTGATGGCATTGGGGTGTTAAAATTTCCTACTATGACTATTACTGTCAATCTCTCCCTTAATGTGTACCAATATTTTCTTTATATATTTAGGTGCTTCTATATTGGGTTCATATATGTTTACAAGGGTTATACCCTCTTGTTGGCTCGATCCCTTTGGTATTATGCAGTGACCTTCTTTGTCTATTGTTATGGCCTCTGTTTTGAAGTCTATTTTGTCTGATAGAAGTATTGCTACCTCAGATTTTTTTTTCATTTCTATTTGCATGGAATATTTTTATTCATCCCTATACTTTCAGTTCTATCTGTATATTTCATTCTGATGTGAGTCACTTGTAGACAACATGTATATGAGTCATGTTTTCTTTTTTGTTGTTGTTACCATTTTTTTATTTTTTATTTTATTTTATTTGTTGTTCAAGTAGTTTTCTGCCTTTTACTTCCATCCCAGCCCACCCCCCCGAGTCAGGTTTTCTTACCCATTCAGCTATGCTATGTCTTTTGATTGGAACATTTAATTCATTTGTATTTAAGGTTATTATTGATAGGTATTTATTTATTGCCATTTTATTATTTATACCTATGTTTCTCTCTATAATTTCCTTTTTTCTTTCTTCATTTTTAAAGCAGGCCCTGTAACAGTTCTTACAGTACTGGTTTGATGGTAATGAAGTCCTGTAGCTCTTTTTTTTTTTTTTTTGGTCTGGGAAGCTCTTTGTTCACCTTCAGTTTTAAATGATAGCCTTGCTGGATAGACTGGTTTTGGTTGTAGGTCCTTGCTTTTCATCACTTTGAATATTTCATGCCAATTCCTTCTGCTCTGAAGTGTTTCTGTTGAGAAAGCAACTCACAATTTTCTGGGAGCTCCCTTGTAGTTAACTAACTGCTTTTCCCTTGGTACTTTTAAGATTCTCTTTGTCTTTAACATTTCCCATTTAAATTATGATGTGTCTTGGGGTGGGCCTCTTTGGGTTCATTTTGTTTGTTACTCTCTGTGCTTCCTGGACTTGTATGTCTATTTCTTTCACTGAGTTGGGGGAGTTTTCCATCATCAGTTTTTTACATAGGTTTTCAATTCCTCTCTTGCTCTCTCTTCTTCTGACACCCCAATGATGTGAATATTGGTATGTTTGATATCCCAGAGGCTCCTTACACTATCCTCATGTTTTTTTCAATTTTTTCTTTTTGCTGTTCTGATTGGATATTTTCTGCTTCTTTATGTTCCAATTCACTAATTAGATTCTCTGCTTCATCTGCTCTACTATTATTCCTTCTAGTGTATTCTCATTTCAGATATTCTATTCTTCATTTCTGTCCCTTTTCATGCTTACAATTTCTTTGTTTAAGCTGTCACTGAGATCATCCATTCCACCTCTAAGGTCCTTGAACATCCTTAAAATCATTTTAAACTCTGCATCTGGTATTTTGGTGGCTTCCATTTCATTTAATTCCTTTTCTGGGAATATCTTTTGTTCTTTCATTTGGAGCATATTTCTTTGTCTCCTCCTTTTGTCTCAGTGTATTAGGTAGGTCTTCTATGATTCTCAAAGTTGTTATGATGGCTTTATGATGAATGTGTTTTGTTGGGTTGACTGGAACAATCTTCCAGATCACTTGACTTACATACTGTATTTTGAGGGTTCTGTGCACCTTCCTGTTGTTGTTGAGTCTTGAATGCTGTAGGCCCTTTGGTGGGTGGAGTTAACCCTATAGGCTGGGTGACTATAAGGGTAAACCTTCATCACCATGTATGACATGCTGTGCAGGAGCTGCCCCCCAAGGCCAAGTTGTTCTCAGCAGGGTCTGGTGCCTGCCAGAATCCCACTTTGGGTATGCCACATGTATGGGTAGTTAGGTTGAGCTCTGGTGTGGTCTGAAGCCCACCAGTGGTTGTGTTGGTTCTGCATTCACCTGGGTGGTGTTCAGGTACAGGTTTTTCTCAAATGGTATCCTGCCTTGGTCTCCCGGTGTAGAGGTACCACACTATTCATTGTTTGTGGTTGTATCTACTGGGCCTGGGTGTGGGGGGGAGGGGTCAATATTTGTACAAGGCTTGGCTTCCTGCAACTTGAAGCTGGGGCATATCTGTAAAAGGTCTGAGGCTCTGTGAGGTCTACCTCCATCTGTCAGCTTGTATGCCTCCCCCTGAATTTGCCTGGTCTTCTTGCAGAGCCTTCAGGAAGACTGCAGAGTAGCCCCTGGCTGGCCATGACCCACAGCCCCTTCCACAGGTTGTGAACTCTGTAGGGCAGGGTGACCTGGGTCAGGAGATGGGGCTTGTATGTCCCCTACTTGGGGATTATACAGTTAGTCACTCAGTGAGGAGAATGTGGCCCCTACTTCTGAGTTGAACAACTCAGTCTCTGCCACAGTCTCCAATAATAGCTCCCCCAGGAGGACTGCACCACAGGTTCAGGTTGGGTATAGCCAGCTGCCCCACTGCAGGAACAAGCTTAGCTGCACAGAGCTACTGGGGCTCTGGAGGGACAGATTAAAAGGGTCTCTCATTGGGGGTGGTGCTGGCTGCGCCTGCAGGAAAGGGCCAAGCACTTCATCCTGTTCCCACACAGTAGCCTCTGAGGGAAACACGCTCAAATATCTCAGCTCTGAGCAGCTCTCCTTTCACCCTATGGAACTGAGCTGAGCATGGCGGGGCTACTAGGACTGGGGGTGGTACATCCAAACAGTCTCCTGTTGGGGGTGGTGCCAATAAGCCTGTAAGAGGAGGCAGGCACTTCTTCTTTCTGGGATAGCGTGGGCTAAGCTCACAGGGGAGATAGGAATGGCCTCCCTGTAGCCACATGGCCCAGCACCTGCTCTTCTGATTCCTGGACAAAACTCTCCCCAGGAATAACACTCTGAAAGTCCCACAGTGTGATCCCTCCGTGCGACTAAACTCAGCAAGGTGATGCCACAGAGTGGTAGGGCAGGCCAAGTGATTCAACAGGTCGGGGTGGGGTTGCTGGCTGTGTGCTTGAGGTGGGGAAGAATGGTCCCCTTTCCAAAGCTACACAACTCAACCGCTGTCTGAGTCTCCGCCAAGAGCTTCTCCAGAAAAAGAGCACTTCAGATGTCCCCGCTGGGTGCATCCAGCTGATCCCTCTATAGGACCCGAGCATGGCAGAGTGGTGTTGCTGGCAGTTGGAGGACTGGGCAGTGCACTCCCCATGCTGGTGCTGTAACAGTGGAAGTGCTCAGCTCTGGGAAGGTTGTATCTGGGTCTCTAGCAGACACTCTTCTCTCCCAGGCTGACTGAATCCCCACTGATTTTCACCGCCAGATGCTATGTAGGCCCCTCTTCCTTTCTCTGTTGCTCTGGGTTAGGAATCTCTGCATGGGTTGAGACCCCACACTCCTGAGGGGAGAGAGTTTTGCAGCCAAGGCATCCCTCTGGTTTCTCAGCCATGGCACCTGGGTGTGGAGGTCAGGCCTTTCCGCATCTTGACCCTTCTTACTAGTTTGTAGGTGGTTTCTTCTGTAAGTCCTTGGTTATAATATTGCAGTTCAGCTTGCCTTCAGTTGGTTATTCAGGTTGATTGTTCCATAATTTAGCTGTAAATCCAGTCTGGCACTGGCAGGAGGTGAGTGTAGCTTCCACCTACTTCGCAGCCATCTTGGAATCCCTGAAAAGAATATTTGATCAAAGTAAGTAAAAATACTGAGGTATGTCATGGTAGATGGCAATATTATCAAATGTAAAACGTCCGTTCTGATTCTATACATTTAAACTACATAATTAGGCAATATAATGACTTTTCAAAAGATATCATTAACAATATCAACAAAAATCATAAATTCTTGGTTTCACATAGTATAGCCCATTCATACAATGGAATATTATACAGATCTAAAATAAATGACTAATATGTATATAGAGAGCTATGGATTGATTTTCAGAATATACTGTTAATTGAAAAAAAGCAGGCCAGAAAAGGTATGTATAGTGTAAGTTAACTAATAAAACAGGCATAGGAATATCCATAGATATATTATAAATTCATCCTTAATAAAAAGCTAAACAAAAAATGTTAAGTACTTATAAGTGGGGAGAGAGCAAGTAAGGTGAATAGGACAGAAATGGAAAGTACACTTCTCATCATACCTTGTTTCTCATATCTGACTTTGGAAGCATGTATTTGTTTAAACTCTTATAATACAGTATTATATCAAAATGAGGAAGGTAACAGAATAATTATCAAATATTATATCAAAATGAGGAAGGTAACAGAATAATTATCAAAAACAAAGAGCAACATAAAAAAAACTCCAAATCTGTATTGAGACAGGGATTTAACCACACAATTATTAAAGTTTACATCTCTGGTAGGTTTTACTCTAAGTAAAAAAAGGCTGCCAATTAATTTTTCTATGTTTGCAATAAAGACATTTTTTAGTAATGGTATTGGTATTGGTGTAGATACTGAGAAATTGCATATATGTATATAATGTATATAGACACACATACATATACACATATAAAACAAATTATCATATTATTAAAATATTTTTCAATATGAGAAAACACAAAATTATAAATCAAAGAAGTTAAGCAAATACACTGTCACCTTAAATTTGAATTATAAATATCAGTATGAAATCACAATGTATTATCTCTTCAAAATAAGTGACACCTTAATGACAAAAAGAAATAGAAAAGTTTTACAGTGCATTAAAATGATATTTTTGGTGTTAGTGTTGGTTTGGGGAGATCATTTTGTGTGTACTATGAGATAAAGAAATTGAGTTATTCATTTCCACCTTTGAGAACCTGTGCTTTGGCATGAAAGAAAGATTCAGAGGGGAGATCAATCGGGCTAAGTAAATACGATGTGGTGCTGTGTATTTGATTTGGAAATCCTGAAATATTATATCTTTAAAAATATCTATTTTCTAAAACTCTACTGAAGAAGTCTAGAGAAAAGATGAAACAGTAGAAATAAGCACACTTAATACCCAAATAACAGTCTGCAAATAATATTTCAACCAAAAGAAAACAGAGATACTTGAATAAATGACTGATTCAAGGATAAGGACAAGAAGTGTATTATACAAACCGTATACATCTTATACCAAAATCAAGGAAGCTCTAGCAAAGACTAGTAGGATAGTATGAGAGGACTCAGGAACCTACTTCAACAGGATCATACTGGCTTAAGATTGAACAATTTGATATCAACGAGGATAACAACTACAATTGACTTTTACACATCAAATATACAGGGTCTGGCACAAATAACGCCCCTTTTTATTATAAAACCTTTCATTACAAACTCATAAGCATGTACTTCTGTGAAATAACAATATCACACTCAAGCACACCATAGGACATGCTATGTGAAATGTTCAATTTAAAACTATAGACCTGCCTGGTGTGGCTCAGTGGACTGAGTGCCAGCCTGCAAACCAAAAAGTTGCCGGTTCGATTCCCAGTCAGGGCACATTCCTACATTGCAGGCCAGGTTCCCAGTGGGTGACGTGTAAGAGACAACCGATCATGTATCTTTTGCACATTGATGTTTCTCTCCCTCACTTCCCCTCTCTCTGCAAGCATATAAATAAAGTCCTTTAAAAAACTAAATCTATAAATTATTACATCCATATTATTACCCTACCAACCACATTCAAGGAGGCCTTACTTCTGCTGGACCCTGTATTTAAGCTAATGTTTATAATTATATTAAATTCCATCATTGATTACTTTGGGAGGATACCAGGGAAGCAACACATTATTCTGAAAACTGGAAAAGAAAAGGAAATATTCACGCATTTTCTTTACTTTTCCTATATTTATTATATTTCAGTGTCTTAGGAGAATTGCTCTATGCCAGCAACCTACTAACTTTGCGTGTATTCACATACATCATGCAAGCAAGCCTTGACCCTTGACTGATGCTTACCTAATTCTTGGGAGCATGCCCTATGCTACTCCTGGAATGTGGGGTGACAGGTCATCTTGTAAAAAGCAGCTACAAGGCAATTTCTTACCCACCACCCTACCTTTAGGGAGGCTGTCGAGAGGCAGTTTCAATCACCTCCCCAATACCGCTTCACACCTCCACCCCATTAGTGTAGAGTTTCAGTCTATAGAACTCAATCACTGTAGCATGAAACTGACTCCTCAGCAACAAGGTACCCATTGCTTGTGTTGTCATCTGGCCCTTTTGTCTCAGTATTGTCCCATGTCACATGGTATGTGGGGAGCTGACACCGTTGCTGGTCTTGCTTTTGCTGTTTGTATAAATAACAGAGTATTATAACTATGTATGGTGTCAGATGAGTGCTAGACATATCAGGAGGATCACTGTGTAAGTTATAAAAAAGGTCTAATCACTATGTTCCATTACTGCAGCCAGTATAATATTGTATGTGAAGTGTAATTGAAAACTGAAAAAAAAAATTTAACTAGAGTATCTGAATCTAAAAAGCAATCATTACTTCTGTACTGGCCAAATCTGTCAGCCTACTTGATAAGCAGATGATGGGGAAAGTCTCTACTTAAAAATGTCATCCTAGTTCATAAATTTAAAAAGAGTGAAAAAATTGAATATTAGCATTGCACAACCCTTAAAGAAGTAATGAATCTAAGCAGCTATAATCACTGGCTGGTAACCTCACACACACACACACACACACACACACAAAACACAGGAGGAAGGAAGGAAGGAAGGAAGGAAGGAAGGAAGGAAGGAAGGAAGGAAGGAAGGAAGGAAGGAAGGAAGGTCATAGAGTATGTGCCTCTTGACGGAATTACAAATCACCACCTATAATATAGTCTTGCCAAAAAAAAGTAGTTAGAATGTTTCAATCCATTGAAATTCTTTTGATAGTCAATGATCTGACCTAAGATGTACTTCAGAATAATATAATTGAAAGAGGAAAGGTGGGAGACAGGTGAAAATGTAGGCGTTGAGTTGATACTTCCTGAAGCTGGGTGATAAAAACATGGGTGTCTCAACCTTTGTATACATTTGAAGTGTTTCTTCATAATAATAAAAGTTTTTTACAAAGGAGAGGGGGAAGAAATAAAGATATCAAGAGACATATTTAAATAAGTATAGCACCCATAAGCAGAATATTATACAACTTTATTGGAAGATATTAAAGCATTGGGGGTGGGCTGGGTGGAGGAGGGCAAAAAGGAAAAAGGGGACAACTGCGATAGAATAAAATATTTAAAAAACAAACAAGATATTAAAGCATGCTAAATTTAATGAAGGTAGATAACATGTTCACAGATTGGAACACTCACTGTTTCAAAGATGTTGCTTCCCCTAAATTAATCTATAATTTCAATTAATTCAAATCAAAATCATAACCAGGTTTTTAATGGAACTTGACAAAAGTAATCTAACATTTATTGTGACATTGAAAGGGAAAAGCATAACCATGGCTTTTGTGAAGAAAAATTGCAAGGATTAAAGGTATAGTAGTTAAAGCAGTTGAAATAATTAAAGGTATAGTAATTAAGACATCGTGATATTCTTAAAGGAGTAGATGGGTTTGGTTTGGTGATTATAAGATATCAGGGCCTTGGTCCAGCGTCTCAGTCTCTTCGCCTTCCCCTCAAAGTTGCAAAATAGCTTGTACTGCTCCTAATATAACATTCTCACTGGAAATCATCAAGAAAAAATTTGACTGGGCAATGATACTGGCATTCATAGCCCAGGTGCAGGGATATGCAACATCTATAACACAAGAAAGAATTACCACACTCAAAATGCTAATAACATCCCCATGGAGGAACAAACACTGGCTTAGGCCAATCACAATTCATCTTCTGGGGCTGGGCACAAGGCAACTGGCAAATGTTTGGATTCTGTTAGCAATGAGTAAGTGAGATGGCTAGTGAGTAGATAAAGACCAGTTACTGCAGTAAGGAGGACCGACTCTTTACGAGCAACTAAAATATGTCCAATACCCTGCTAAGCAATCTGTATACATTGTCATTTTTTTTTACTCACAGCAAACTTATTGTTATATCCATTTTTAATTAGATTTTCTTGATTATGCTATTACAGTTGTCCCATTTCCCCCCTTCATTACCCTCCACCCTGCACACCCCCTCCCAGCCACATTCCCCCCTTTAGTTCATGTCCATGTGTCATAAGTTCTTTAGCTTCTACATTTCCCACACTATTCTTGCCCTCCCCCTGTCTATTTTCTACCCACCATCTATGCTACTTATTCTCTGTACCTTTTCTCCCTCTCTCCTCCTCCCACTCCCCTGTTGCTAACCCTCCATGTGATCTCCATTTCTGTGTTCCTGCTCCCGGTCTAGCTGTTTGCTTACTTTGCTTTTGTTTTAGGTGTGCTTGTTAATATCTGTGAGTTTGCTGTCTTTTTACTGTCCTATGTTTTATCTTCTTTTCTTTGGTAAGTCCCTTTAACATTTCATATAATAAGGGCTTGGTGATCATGAACTCCTTTAACTTGACCTTATCTGGGAAGCACTTTATCTTCCCTTCCATTCTAAATGTCAGCTTCACTGGATAGAGCAATCTTGGATGTAGGTCTTGACTTTCATGACTTGGAATACTTCTTTCCAGCCCCTTCTTGCCTGTAAGGTCTCTTCTGAGAAATCAGCTGACAGTCTGATGGGAACTCCTTTGTAGGTGACTGTCCCCTTATCCCTTGTTGCTTCTAGAATTCTCTCCTTCGTTTTAATTTTGGCTAATGTAATTATGATGTGCCTTGGTGTGTTCCTCCTTGGGTCCACCTTCTTTGGGACTCTCTGAGCTTCCTGGACTTCCTGGAAGTCTATTTCCTTTGCCAGATCGGGGGAGTTCTCTTTTATTATTTGTTCAAATAACTTTTCCACTTGTTGCTCTTCCTCTTCCTCTTCTGGTACCCCTATAATTCAGATGTTGGGATGTTTAAAGATGTCTTAGAAGTTCCTAAGCCTCTCCTCATTTTTTTGAATCCTTGTTTCTTCATTCTTTTCTGTTTGTTTCTTTCTTCCTTCTGGTCCACTCCATTGATTTGAGTTCCAGTTTTCCTCCCATCACTATTGGTTCCCTGTGTGTTTTCCTTCATTTCACTTATTGTAGTCTTCACTTGTTCATCTAATTTGCAACCCAAATCAACCAATTTTGTGAGCATCCTGATCACCAATGCTTTGAACTGTGCTTCTGATAGGCTGGCTATCTCTTGGTCGCTTAGATGATTTGGTTCTGGGGCTTTGATCTGTTCTCCTGTTTGAGCCATTTTTGGTTTTTATTGGGGGGTGGGTCTGGTCGCGCCTGTTACGTTGAGGGGCAGAGCCTTAGGTATTCCCCAGGGTGGTGGGGCAGTCCAGTTGTTGGGTTGTGACACTGTATGTGGGGGCGGGGTCTGAGGGGGAACAATGACACCGTGGTCAACCACCTTGTGTAGCTCACTTGGTCTGCTCGTTGCCTCCCCGCACCCGGTAACTGCTGCCTGCGCACCTGGGACCACTAGCCGCTGCTTTTTCCTGCCGCGATCCCTCTCCACTGGCTGCTGACTCTGCCCCTCTTACTGGTCTGGGTGAATTGTTGTCAGATTTCCGTACAATTCAGTTTTCTATCTGTTCTGTTGGTTTGTTTGGTTCTAAATTTTTCTTGTCCTTAATTTTGGTTGTGAGAGGAGGCACAGTGTGTCCACCTATGCCTCCATCTTGGCTGGAAGTCCACATTTTCCATATTTAGTGTAAACAGGGTACTTTTTACCACTGATATTTGAAAAACACTTAAAAAGCCTCAGAATATGAAATATGCTGTAATAGTGTATACATATATTGGTGAATTACATTTCCAGTTTGTCCTCAATTTCAAGAAAATCCTCAGCCAAATAAACTAGCAAGCAAATAAATCACTTTAATTATAATAAATAGCAGTTTCTCTAAATATATTTCTGGCAGCAAATAACTTCTATTATTGACTTTTGCAAAAGTAATTTAAGGGGAAACTATTCTCAGTAAAGTTGGGGATGCCGGGCTGTGACCTGCTCATCTATGTACATTATACCCCAGTTTGATTCCTCCATCCAAGGAATAATTAATTTCCAATTTGAAGGCACTTAAGCTGATATATTTATTATGAAATTATCCATCTTTTAAATTATCTTCTTCACAGTGCTTCATTGGCTAAATTTAAGATTTACAATTTTATATAGTGCAGACAGAATAATCATGGCTCGAGTCAGAAAAAAATGACTGCCTTTCTAGAAGTACAATAACACACCACAGTATTATAATGAGACCAACTTTTGTTTCAATTTTTCCATTGGCGTGAAATTTTTTCCCTATTATGAACATTTTAGACATAGCAATAATTGATTTGGTATGGTGGATATCTTATTTGGTAACTAGAGCATGGAATTCAAAATCAAGATGATAGGGCATTAAATTCCAGCTTTGCTGACTAGCTATGTGGGTTTGGGCAAATTATTTAACATTTCTAGACTTGAGTCCAGTTTTCTTTAAAACAGAGATACTATTCAACTTCCAGAGTTGCTTATGTGTTTGTAAAGTATCTGGCACATCATGAGAATTCCATAAATGGTAGTAATTAATAATTAAATATTAATAATATCATCATATCATCATATACTCATGTAGGATCTAGGACTTTTTCCCAACACACCTTGGTGGAATGCATAATTTCAGTGAATTATAATCAGATCCTTGCTGGACCTGGTAGTTAACCAACTTGCCTAACGGTAAAAGTACTTGAAGATCAGCAGTAAGTGGGGTTGGTAAGGTGGAGATGGGTTGAAAAGCATAAGTATAATCTGTAGGATTTAATGATTTACTGGAAATAAATAGGAAGACTAATTAGTTAAGGATTATATCTGAGTTTCTGGTTTTAGTTATTCAGTAAATGGGGGTACCATTTGATAAGAAAAGGAATTCTCAAGAAGGAACAGGTTTTGGGGCATAGAGAGAGAGAGAGAGACAATTAATTTCTTGACATTTCAGCTTTCAATTTGAGGTGCCTGTGGAATGTCCCAAAACTGACATGTTAAAGACAGTTGACTGAAGAGCCTGAAGTTCAATAGACAGATGTGAGCTAGATTTAGAAAAACAGAAATTAGTAGTATAGTTGAAACAACTTGGAACAACTGGTGTGGCTGAGATCACTCTGGAAGTATAAAGGATGGGAAGAGGGCCAAGAAAAGAAAATATCTCCAGACCTGTACATCTAACTGCTCACTTAAGAGCTACATACCCGCTGATTTTTATGTTCTTGCTATAATACAGTATTTCAAAAGAACCAGTGTATATGCTATGCCTTCTATCTAATGATACTTGCCTATGTCCTCCACTACCCTTGATTGTTATTCTTTAGCTGATTCCTTTTCACTTTCCAGGATTCCATTTAACATCAAGTCAGTCTGGAAAATGTCTTACAATATCTATGCACATTCCTATCATAGTACATGTTGTGGGCTGAATTGTGTCCCTATAAAATTATGTTGAAGTTCTAATCCCAAGTATCTAAGAATGTGATTGCATTTGGATATAGGGCTTTTAAAGAAGCAATTAAGTTAAAATGAGGTCATACCGGTGGGCCGTTATATAATACGATGTATGTCCTTATAAGAAGAGATTAGGACACAGACACACAGACTGAGGGGTGACCGATGTGAGGACATAGTGAGGCGGCAGTCATCTGCAAGCCAAGGAGAGTGGCCTCAGAAGGAACCAACTCGGCCACCACCTTGATCTGGACTTCTAGGTTCCAGAACTGTGAGACAATCAATGTTGTTTAAGCTACGTAGTCTGTGGAACTTTGTTATGGAAGCCCTTGCAAATGAATACAGTACTTTAACACATATACTGTACTTGCTTATGTACATGACCAAAGTGAACATATCATCCCTAGAGAACACAAATATTTAAGGTATGAGGGAGGGGGATGGTACTGGGGGGAGTAGAATAAAAAAGACATGGGCAAGATGCAGAAAGATAATCCAGGAATTATATCAAGGATTATCAAGGAAGTATCAAGGAAGCCAAGGAAGGAGCTGACCAGCATGGTTTCACAGGTGTAGACATGGTCCAATTTATCAAATTATACATTTCATTTTATTGTTAATATTCAAATTATACATTTTAAGTATGTTCAGCTCATTGAATTTCAATCATTGCTTCATAAGACTGTTAAAAAGATGTTGACTAACAAGATCAAATAGCAAAAAAATTCAAGATATTTATTTATTTATTTTAAAAGATTTTATTTATTTTATCTTTAGAGGGGAAGGGAAAGAGAGAGGGAGAGAAATATCAATGTGTGGTTGCTTCTTGCGTGTCCCTTGCTGGGAACTGGCCTGCAACCCAGGCATGTGCCCTGACTGGGAATCGAACCGCAATTCTTTAGTTCGCAGGCCCGCGCTCAATCCACTGAGCTACACCAGCCAGGGCTCAAGATAAGTATTTAAAAATACTCATTGTACAAAGGCCACTGGGACACATTCATAAACATCTGAGGAAAATACAGCCAGGCAACATGGGGCAAAGAGCAGAGTGCCCTTTCTAGCAGATCTGTAAGACAACCTGACACAAAAGAGAAGCTTGTAGGGCTGTGGATGCTGCGGTTTACTTTGGGATTCTTCTTGTGGAAAATCGGAAAACTGGCGAAGTTCTCTGATATAGCAGAGAATTCACAAGGTACATATTTTGATTATTAATGATATAATTTTAGCCCTGAGCCTCCTTCCTCCTCCCCAAGATTCTGCTATAAAAGCCATTAAATTTTGAGAACCATATATATATATATACACACACATATATATGTGTGTGTATATGTGTATATATCTTTATTAGGTATATAATAAAGATTATATATAATATATATTATATATAATAGCACTATTTAAAATTTGAATTAGGTCTGTGACATCTTGTATGTTGATCATAATATGTGGTCTTTGATCTTTTTGCTTCAACACCTAGAACCAGCAATGCTGTGCTGTGCCTGCACATTGAAATGACCTAAAGAGCTAGTAAAAATTCCAATGCCAAGGCCCCACATGAGACCACACAGACACAGATATTATGGGCAATATGGACACATCTGAACTGCTTTATTTATTTATTTATTTATTTAGGGAAAGGGAGGGAGAAAGAGAGGGCGAGAAGCATTGATGTGAGACAGAAACATTGATTGGCTGCCTCTTGCACATGCCCCAACTGGAGACCAAACCCGCAACCCAGCCATGTGCGCTGACCAGGTGACGCCCAACCAACTCAGCCACACCGGTCACGGTGAAGCTGCATTTCTTAAAGGTTCCCTGATGGCTCCAAATGTATAGTGAGGGTTTGAGAGACATTGGTTCTCAGGCCTTGGGCTCTAAGAAATGGGTCTGAAAAATGAATGAATCATATGATTAACACACAAAATTGATACTTTTATTTTTAAAATGGACACAGATATTTTTTGGGGGAACACAAATACATTTAACCATATTATTTGAGCCATGATATCTCTCTATCAAGTATTTTCCTAATCAGTTGGTACTAATGGACAATTAGAATTATTGAGGGCTATGTATATCAACTTTAAAAAGATACCCTGAGATTCTTAATGGTTGGGATACATTTGCTACCTATGTAGCATTTTCTAAATAGTTTGGTTCCAGACACATTTGGAAATGCTCCATGTGTTTCGCTTTTTAAACTTTACAATTCACAATAACACATTAAAAGCTCTAAGAAACCTTGCTACCAAAAATAATCTTTTAACTTTGTTTCCTCAGCATTCCCAAACTTATTTGAGCACAGAACCTTTCCTTCATTCCCCAAAACACATATTCACATCCCAAAAGACACAGTTTTCCCAGCATATTTGCAATCCCTAACTGGGATCATTACAAAAGGGAGAGAATAATGAAACCCCAGATGTTTGCTTTTGCAATGACGGAACTGTTGCAGGTGGTACAATTATTTTTACAATGAAGAATTAGACACTTTCAAATGTGGTTTGCAAGGTCAGAAATAATGGAATCTTTGTTTTTTACTATTTTGAAAAAGATTTTATTTATTTGTTTTTAGAGGGGAAGGGAGGGGGAAAGAGAGGGAGAGAAACATCAAGGTGTGGTTGCCTCTCTCATGCGCTCCCCACTGAGGACCTGGCCCACAACCCAGGCATGTGCCCTGACTGGGAATTGAACCTGTGACCTTTCAGTTTGCAAGCTGGTACTCAATCCACTGAGCCACACCAGCCAGGGCTAAATGCAAACATATGTTACTACATTTTACTAATATTTCATAAACTTTTATGTCTTTTACTTGTTTATTATCTGTCTCTATCCCACATTGATATAAACTCCACAAGTCAAGAGAAAGGTTTTTGTCTGTTTTCTTCATTCTGCATCTCCAAAGCCTCCAGCAGTGACTGACAAATTGCATGTGTTCAGTAAATATTGTTGAATGAAGGAATGTAAGGAAATACATTGTATTTCTTTCCTTGAGCTGCCTTAACTAAGTACCACAAGCTGAGTGGCTTAAAACAGGGATGTCAAACTCATTTGTACCAGAGGCCACATCAGCCTCGCAGTTGCCTTCAAAGGGCCAAATGTAATTTTAGGGCTGTAGAAATGTAACTACTCCTTAGCAGTTAAGTAAGAGCTCAGCATTGCTGCCAGGTAGAAATAAGGTGCTGGGCAGGATAAAACAAGGTGGAGGGCCAGATTCAGCCTGCAGGCCTTGTGTTTGCCACCTGTGGCTTAAGCAATAGAAATGAATTGTCTCACAGTTCTGGAGGCTAGAAATCTGAGATCAGGATGTCTAGAGCGTTGGTTCCTTCTGAAGCCTGTGAAGGAAGAATCTATTCCAGGCCTCTCTCCTTGACTATAGATGGCCACTTTCTCCCTGTGTCTTCGTGTATCATCTTCCCCCATGCTTGTCTGTGTGTCCACATTTCCCCCTTTTTATGAGGACATGAATCATACTGAATTAGGGCGCACCTTAATGACCTTACTCTAACTTGATTATCTCTGCAAATCATGTCACATTCTGAGATACTAGAGGCTAGTATTTCAACATGAGTTTTTGGGGGGACAGAATTCAATTTGCAGCATACATCTATGTGTTAATGGCTTTATTTTTAAAATGGGGTTTCCTGTATTTTTCAAATTTAAAAAATGAGCATGCTTATACATTTGTAATCAGGGGTATAATAAATATTTTTGTTTTCATCATAATAATACATGCCAGGGTAAAACATCAAATTGTACAAAAAAGCTTTCGACGAATAAAATGAAACAGTCCTCTTACCAAGGTTTTTCACCCACAGCTCTATTTTTCAGGGGCAATTCATTTTAAAGTCTTTAAAAAAATGTTTTTGGTGGTTATAGTCATATCTCAAAATATATGACTTAAATTGCTATTTATTTATGTATCAATAGTAAAACATCATTTATCAAACTCTTGTGGTAAATGGACACATTTGTGGTAAATTAGCACATTTATATCCCCTATCTCCCTTTCTGTTACTTACCAATAAAAGTCCTTCTCCTTTAAGTCACCTTTGTGACTTCAAATAATGTACTTGAAACTAGATTTCTTACTCCACCAAATATAATTTGTCTTTCTTTATCTATTTTTCTGTAACCATCACATATGTGTTATAATCTAAAGCCAGAACTGAAAATGCAGTTTATTTCCCACACCCTTGTTTTTCTGTCTGTGTAAAGTTTTGGGTCCTGTTGTAACAGTGGGGAATAGCAACCCACCCCACCATTCCTTTGACATTGGTTCTGTAAGTGCTGACTGTGACTAATATGTAGCTTGTCGATGAACAGTGTGTTTGTGTAAGAATACTAGGAACTAACTATCCTAATACTAGGATACACACTCCAACCTTCAGTCATCCCAGCTCTGCAAGATATGTTGACCTTCAACCATAAAACCAGGATGACAAAAACCATGATGATGTAAAACCAGGATGACACACACCAGACCATCGCTTGACCAGTTTCAGGTCCATGTCAAAGCAGACTGTACTGGTCTGCATGTAGTCCTCTCAATGGAGAACTCTCCACCCTCGCCCCTCAATCTCTTTGATCTGCCTTCCCTCTCCTTCCTTATACAAATCTCTACCTGCACTGAGATAAACCTCTTCCCTTCACACCAGCACCTGTCTCATGAGTTTGACTTACATTGCAGCAGGCAGCCAGACCTGTGTTTGGTACCACTTTCTGCTAATATATGCAGGGTGGGGCAAAAGTAGGTTTACAGTTGTTGGTATAGAAAATAATACAATAATTACTAATACAAAAATAAACTCTGTGTTTTGTGGACTAACAACTGTAAACCTACTTTTGCACCACCATATATAATAGGAGAGTACCTAGCTATGAAATGTCATGGGCATCTGCCTTTTAATTCCAAGCTTAGCATTTTAGAGGCTACTGAATAATGTAGATCCCTTTTAGTGATGCCACCTTCCCCAGGGTATGTCCAGTATTTTGATGTGCTTTATGTGCTGCTACTGAAATTTTTGAGCTTTCCTCTTCAGTTTATCTGTTACTTGCATTTTGGCCAGATTCCTGGAATCTGCCAGCATTTGCTCTGATCTGGCCTGGTTGTTCTCTAGGTCTCCTATGCAGTGGTCATTGGGCTCGTCTTCACGGGCATTCCATCCTGTGTCCACCGTTGCTTGAACATTGTATCTTCTTTTTGTTAAACTCTCTAGGTACACTAGAATGCATCTTCTAGTTCCTTCCTCAGAAAGGATGCTGGAAAGGTGAATGAATGAGTCTGCTGATTTATGCAATGTTTTTATTGACTCTCACATTTGAACATTAGATTGGATGAACCACTTTCCCTCAGAACTTTTGAAGGCATTGGCATCCTTTTCTGCTTGCAGCTAGTATTGCTGGGAAGAAGCATGATGACAATTGATGCCCATCCTTTGAGATGTGACCATCTTTTCTAAGTTTTTTTCTACCATGTACTGAAATTTCACCATGAGGCTCGATATGAGTCTTTTATTTAATTCATTTGCTAGATGTTCAATAGGCCCTTTAAATCTTAAGACATAAGGTGGAATGATTAAAAACTGTTCTTAAGAATTTCTTTCTTTCCATTTTTTTTTGTTGTTGTCTGTTTATGGAACTTCTATTACTTGGATGTTGGACTAACTGGTCTGATTTTTACATTGTCTTTCCTATTCCCCAAGTCTTTGTCTACTTGTTTTACTTTCTGAAAGAATCCTTAGTATTCTCCCTAATTCTTGCATTGAATTTGATTTTTAAAATTTGTTATAACATTTTGAATGTCTTTTCCTTGCTCTGTTCCTTTTAAATAAAATCTTCTTGTTTTATGAGAGCATATAAAAATAGCTCATTATAAATAATCCCCTAATTTGTTAGATACTGTACTAAATGTTTCACTTGTATGAACTTATTTATTCTTCACATAAACACTATAAGACAGATACAAATATTATCTATGTCTTAGAGACATGGAACTAGAAGAAGAGGTTCAAATAAATATCTTCTGTAAATAAAGAAGTGTAGGAATACTGGAAGATACTATGTGAGATGATAAGCACATGACCTGGTTTTGAAAATTGGCCCCATCAGTGGCAAGCCTTCCATGTGTGAGAGTGAGGATGGAATTCAATTGTTAGACATGCAAATTTTCAGTCTATTGCTCTTGTGTTCTTCCCTGCAGCTCTTCATCTCCCTGTGTCTCATTTTGTGTCACTAAATCCTAAGTCTCTCCTGTCCGTCTTGGAGTAAACTGGCTCCTTCTCCTCCATGTCTCTTCTACATATCACCTCTCCTCCATCAGCTTTCTCTTTCCAAAATGTGTTGAAATTGTCTGCCCTCCAAGGTTCCCCTGTATGGTATTCTTGTTCTTGGACATTGTATTTGTATTTTTATATTCTTTTACCATAATTAAAAAAAAAGATTTTACATATGTATTTTCAGAGAGAGGGGAAGGGAGGCTGAAAGAGGGGAGAGAAACATTGATGTGGGAGACAAACATCGATTGGTTGCCTCTAGCACACCCCCAACTGGCCACCTGGCCCACAACCCAGAGATGTGCCTTGACCAGGAATTGACCAGCCACCTTTCAGTTTGCAGGCCAGTGCTCAATCCACTGAGCCACACCAGCCAGGGCTCTTTTGCCATAATTTTAGTGTGGTCAGTCTACTACCTTCATCTGGAAGTTCACAGTGTGTTTCTATTTATCCCATTATTGCCATTGAAAACTGGTTATCTAGACAAAATGCTAAGTCTGATATGAACCATGATTTTGAAGTTTATATTTTATATAATTGACTTATTTTTTAAATGGTATATGATACTTTTCATAAATGATTTAAGTATATTTTTAAAATCAGACTTTTTTCTTTTTTAAAAGTTTTATTTTAATCGGTGTTCAAGTAGTTTTCTGTCTTTTACTCCCATCCCAGTCCACCCACCCATTCCTCCCCACCTCCCTCCCATGTTTTTTCTTAATATTAAAATCTCTTCAAAAATTATCATTAAAACATCATTAAGACTCTGAAATCTAATAACAATTGCACTGTTTTCATTCTGGTGGTACACAGAAATTAATAGTGATTTAAAAAAGGAAAACAATAAAAACACACTTCATACAATTCGGCCTACTTAGAAATAGGACTTGCTTTTTTCCTGGCATTGTACATTTCTGAGTTATATTTTAGATCATGGGGTTTCCCATCATTAGAGTGCTAGAAGGAAACATTGACCACACCAATTATGAAAGAAAGCAGATCAGTTTTATATGTACCTGGCAAGATAGTCAAAGAAGCATAATGGAAATTTGTCTGGTGACATCATTTTTCACCTAATGTTGGAGAATATTATCATCTTAGTTACTCATGTTAAGAACTTTGAAGTTGTTTTGTAATCTTCCACATGATTTCCCAAATTATTTTGGAACCAGTTCTACTTCTAAAACCCAATCATGCCCTCTCTTCTCACATTCTCATGTTAATATTCAAATTCAGCCTGTCATCTCTTCTGTGCTAATGTCACTCCATCAAACTCATTTTCAGTGGGGACCACATCAGCCTCACAGTTGCCTTCAAAGGGCCGAATGTAACTTTAGGACTGTATAAATATAACTACTCCTTAACTAGGGGCAAGAAGCTCAGCACTGCCACCAGGTAGAAACAAGGTGCAGGGCTGGATAAAACAAGGTGGAGGGCCAGATTCGGCCACGGGCCTTGTGTTTGCCACCTGTGTCCCTACACCAACTGCTACAAGACTGGTTTTTCAAAAGCACATGCTTACCCACACCATTCTTCTATTAAAATATATTAAGCCTTTACTAATTCTCCAGGATGAAGACTAAATTCTAAACGTGCTATTCAAGGCTTCTGAAGGGTGTGCTGAAAACAACTCAGGAGAATGCAGGTTGAGGTTCAGTTGAGCAAATTTTCATGGTATACTTACTCTGTCCAAGATTTCAAGATGGATGTTAGGAATTCAAATATAAGCCATACCAATGTTTAGAGTAGGGATTTGGTCCCCAAGGAGGACTGAAATATCATTACTATATATTCTATGATGCTATCTAGGTGCTGAGGATACAAGATAAACAAAACAGCTAAAGCCTTAGACCCTCTGCATCATATAGCTCACAGTATAGAAGAGAGAGAGAGGTAAGAAACAGACCACCACAATACAATGCAAGTGCTGTGAAGAAAAAGTAGAGGAAGTAGTTAAGAAATTGTAAGCAGGGGGGACCGACTGAGGGCTCTAAGGAGATGTGGAAAAACGTGCATAAAGAAGTGGTGTTTGAGCTAAGACTAAAAGACGAAGAAGAGTTTATCAAGGAAGGGAAAACAGCACATTTCAATAAGAGGGAGTAACATGTACAAAGGCCCTTTGAGGGGAAGGAGAGGGTCTACATACGGTCTTTGAGAACTAGAAAAAGGTTGGCATGGCTTGGGAGAAGATATGCAAGTGGTCACGGAGCAAGAAGAGGCTAGAGAGGTTAGCGATATAAAGAATGGCTTGGGCAAGGAGTCAGGATGGATTCAGGAAGATGAGACATGAGGTTCTTGCTGCAGTCTAGGCAAGAAAATAAAAGGACAGCAACACTAGAGACTGAGAAACCCAAACCACAGAAATTTTGGAAGTAGGGGAGAAAGTGGGAAATGGAGAAATGGTTTTTACCAATTTTTTAAATATATATGTCTTGTTTATTTATTTTTAGAGAGAGGGGAAAGGAGGGAGAAAGACAGGAAGAGAAATATCAATGTGTGGTTGCCTCTCGTGTGGACCCCCTACTGGAGACCTGGCCTGCAACCTAGGTATGTGCCCTGGCTGGGAATTGAACCAGCAATCCTTTGGTTCGCTGGCTGGTGCTCAATCCACTGAGCCACTTCAGCCAGGGTGAGAAATGGAGAAATTCTGTAGTTCAATGAACATGTTCTTCCTGACACGGTGAATGCTGGATCTATGACAGGATAAGTGTGCTTCCTCCAAGTAGTACACTGAGGTATCTGACCTGCTCTATGCCCCAGTAAGGATCGGTTTTGAGAATTATTTTGCGTATATGTAGAAAGCACTGATGGCTCTTGCTTAGAAGGATAAGAGAAGGTAGAAACTGAAAAAAATGAAATATAAATTATTTCAATGCAGAGGATTTATCCAAATGATAATCATATGCAAAGAGTGCCTAGCATAGCACATAAAATGTGTTTAAGAATGCTTAACATTTTTTTTTCTTTTATTGATTCTACAGAAAGGGAAGAGGAAGGAGAAAGAGAGGGAGAGAAACATTGATGTGAGAGAGAAACATCAATCTGTTGCCTCTCGCATGCACCCTGACCCTCGCTGGCCGACCAAATCTGCAACCCAGGCCTGTGCCGTCACCAGGAATCGAACCAGCAATCTTTCAGTTTGCAGGTTTGCTCATTGAACCCACTGACCCACACTGGCCAGGGCAAAGAACGCTTTTAGAAGTGGTTTAAAATTAATAATGAGGAGAAATAATTCATTCCCTTGTACAGTAAACAGCCTATTTAAACAACTCTATTTATGTTGTTTGACTGTTGACAGCTTTCAAGCCCCATCTCCTGCATCTCTTTGTGCCCCATACCTGGGAAGGTGATAAGAAAGTACACTCATTCCCTCTCTTGCTACTCACTCCCACTCTCTCAAGCCACTCAAGACATTTTCTTACCTGCTTCGGAGCCTGCCGGGCTCTCTCCAGAAACCTCATTATGTGAGTAATAAATGTCTTCACATGCTGTGGTAGGTGTGTGCATCATTAGTCTTGACATCCAAATTGATTTTTGATGGGGGTCTGTCCAGGGATTGAACATAACACCTTGGAAGCTGGAGAGATTTAGTGTGTACCAAATATTTCATAAGCTCCACTACAATTTCCAGCTTCTTTACATTTAATTTGGGGCCATAGAAATAATTCTGGCCTAATGGACCGTGAGCAAAAGTGAAAGTGTCATTTCCAGGCTAAGGCAGTTAAAAACTAGACTTCTTTCTCCATCTCAGTGCAACGTTAGAGGCCACACTGTGTACTGATAGAGGAAGACAACCTAACCTGAATTTCATTGTGAAGTAAGCAAGAAATAAACTTTTGGGGTGAAGTCACTAAGATTTGGGGGTTTATCTCTTTCTGAAGTAGAGATTATACTAATTTGATTAATACGTACCGAATTGCACCACTTCAGCAATGTATAGCTCTGTACGTCCACCTCCACAAAGTGACATTTAAAACATATCATTGAAAACCACTTATCAAAAAACATGAACACTTCTAAGGTATCATTATATTCTTTTTATGTCATTCACTTAAAAAGAGGAAGAAAAATATATGCCATAAACAGGTAAATTTATCTCCTCAAATGAACTTTTCACTGATTTTCCTTTGAGATAGTGACAATTGAAATTATTGATAGAATAGAAATGTGTAGCTGTTTTACTATATTTCATTATTATTACTCTAAGTTCAGTCACTGATTTCCCCACATGGTACTATTAACCAGTAATAAATGCACTTATACTTCAATCTTACACCTTTAAAATGTTAAATACATCATCATAATTATTGTACAATGATTTAAAGTAAGATTTCACTCTGTTTCCTCCTAAATTTAATGTAAAAACAGTTTTAGAGCAGAGTAAATAAAACCGAGTGCTTTTACAATATTATTAAATCTGTTATTTGTAGAGTTCTTTTATAGAGCTCTGTCACGGTTTAAAGACAATATGAACATTTATCTTCTGTGCTTACTTTATATTCAACACTAAACAATTGAAATCCTCTTTGCTTAAAGATTTTGTTAAACTGAAGGTCTTGATCAATGACGTTCAAAACTATGTGTTGATGTGTTTGGCTCAAACACATTGACATATAGTCTGATCTCCATGGCAGATTGTATTGACCAAGCTGAAAACAATGATTACAATAGAGTATGTCTAATTGTACTAACATTATTTCAACTCAATCCCTTAATGAACGTAGTAGTTCTGCTTTTAAATGCCTATCACAAAATCATTTTTAAGAATGATTGTTTTACCCTTCTTGGTGTCGATGTTGGCATAATATGAATTTCCTTATTTATTTCTTTTCAGCTTAGCAAATTTATTTTTTCTGATAGCTGGAAGTTCTCTTCCTCTGAAAATCACATATTTCTGCCCAAAGAATTAATGTAGCCATCCATGATGTCCAACTTTACATTCTATTAATAGTTTTTCAGCTCTTAGAGTCCCTGCTGTCACCTCCGCTGACCTTGTCTGAGTATTTTTAAATCTTTATCTATCTTAATTTGTATTGTAATTATTCTGTCTTCATTTTTGATTGTCATAACATTTTTCTACTTCAATTTCCCTTTGTCATCTTTTTTTCCTGCTTTTTCTATCCAAAGTATTCACTGGTAACTAACACAAATCACCACTGGCGTTTTGCCATCCAACACATTCCATTTCTCTTATAAAAAATTTCCCTTGTGCCTCTGTGTTCGTTTCTTAGTTCCATTCATATCAATAACACTCTGAGCTTCATCCACAAGACACAGAGGTTAAATTAAGCATCCTTATTATGATCTTAAACTTGGTTGCACATTAATTCTATTTACGTGGTTACTGAGATATATCACTATAACTTCTTAGATGTGTCATACACATAGATATCTTTACCTCAGTGTTTCTTAAACTGGGTCATTTTACCTTTTAGCTTTTATGCCCAGAAGTCATCCCCGTAGAAAAAACTACCAATCTTTTTCAGAGTTTTCCATATTGGATCCATTTCTTGCATATCTTTAGACTCATTCTCTACACTCTCCCAGACACACATTTCAATTGCCATCTGATCTATATGGTGTTTCACATCTCTGTGATTTCAACGGATGTTGTTCCCACTACCTGGCATTCCCTTCTAACATTTTCCAGCAGAAAATACTCATCATTGAAGATCCAACTCAAGTACCACTTCCTCTGGAAAGTTTTACACCAGGCACATTTGGCTTTACTGGGGAATCTTACCCAATAGTTAATGAAAAAAAAAAAACAACAGTTCTAATACGTATTGACTGAAAGTTAAAGAAGAGAGAATAATCCCTAACATGTCCTTTGACAACAACATTAACCTGTTATCAAAACTCAAAAAAATATATTAAGGGAAAAGAAAACTGTGGACAAATATCACTTAGGAACACAGACAAGTATTTGAAAATGTTTCAGCAAACAGAATCTATCAGTATATAAAAAGGATGATACCTCATGAGCAAATAAGGTTTATCTCAGTATTATGAGGTTTGCTTAATATTTAAAAATCAGTTTATATAAATCATCATATTTACAGACTAGAGAAGAAAAACCACATAATCATATAAAAAGATTTATAAAAACAATATAAAAATAAAACACATTCTTGAAGTCAACTCTAAGTAAATTTGAAGGAACTTGAATTTCCTCAGCCAGATAAACAGCATCTATGAAAAACTTACAGTTAATATCATATTTAAAGACAAAGGCTGGCCCTGCCTGGTGTGGCTCAGTGGATTGAGTTTTGGCCTGTGAACTGAAGGGTTCCTGGTGCAATTCCCAGTCAGGGCACATGCCTGGGTTGCAGGCCAAGTCCCGTTTGGGGTATGTGAGAGGCAACCAACTGATGTTTCTCTCGCACATCGATGTTTCTCTCCCTCTCTTTCTCCCTTCCTTTCCCTCTGTCTAAAAATAAATAAAATCTTTTTTAAAAAGACAAAGGCTGAATATTTCATTTCATGTGTCAAAATGGCTAGTCGATGCCACCCAATTGTTGAATCAAACACTAGCCTATACGTTGCTGTAAAGGTGCATTTTCAGACGTGATAAACATTTAAACTAGTAGACTTTGAGAAGAGCAGATTATCTTCCATAATATGGTGGGCCTTGTCCAATTAGTTGAAGGTCTCAACATGAAAAAGATTAAGGTCCCCAAGGAAGAGGGATTTTGTCTCCCTATTGCCTTCAAACTCAAGTTGAAACAACAACTCATGCTAAAATTTTTAACCCGCTGGTACTGCCTTGCAGATTTTGAACTTCCCTACCCCTACAATTGTATAAGACAATTCCTTTTTTAAAAAAATACTTTATTAAAAAAAAAAAGATTTTGTTGCCCTGGCTGGTGTAGCTCAGTGGATTGAGCATGGGCCTGCAAACCAAAAGGTCACAGCTTTGATTCCCAGTCAGGGCACATGCCTGGGTTGTAGGCCAGTCCCTGATGGGGGGGCGCATGAGAGGCAGCTAAAAATAAATAAATAAAATCTTTTTAAAAAAAAAGTCATATGTAGTCTAATTGACAAATCCCCAGCTGAGATTCTGTCCAATAACTAACATCAAACTGTCGGCCCTATGAGTGAGCCATCTTGGACATGCAAATCAACAGAACCTCAAGAACACTGAAGTCCCAAACAACATGTGACTATAACTGCTTAAGAGACACTGTGAGGCCTGAGGAATGGCTACGCAAGCCTTGTCCAAATTGCTGAAACACAGAATCCTCGAGCATCGTAATAGGATTGTTTTATATCACTCCGATTTGAGATGGGGTATTATTCAGCAATGGTAACTGGATTACTGCCTCTAAGGATTGTTGTGAAATGAAGGAATTATATAAAAGAGGTATGCTAACTTTAAAGTATTATCTATATATAAGGTATTACTTTAATATCCACTGCATGTATTGGTAATAACGTAGGTCACATATCAGTTGGTTCCGGTCTGTTTCAAACACATTGGTTTTGCCTTCCCAGTTATACTGTGATCTCATAACACCAGGCTGTAGCTCTTACAATACCTTCTTGCCACAATACCTTCTTGCCACTTGCAACCATTAGACTGGAGCTGGCCATGAAATCCTTTGGGAAGTATTATTGCCTTGCATGTAATTTCGAAAGAGTTCACTAAAACTTGTTTGATATATTTCCAAAGTATTTAAGTCATTCCATCATTCAAATTCTGTTCACAGGTATTTACTCATATATCACTCTCCGTTTGTATTTAAGGCTGGCTCAATTATTCTACTTACTAACTCTTACTTACTTTATTTGATAAAGAAAAGAATTTTAACCAGATGGCCAATCTTGGTCATTTGCATTTTTGAAGGAAAAGTTATACCTCATCACGGAAACTACATGAGAAGCTAATTCCTTTTGCAATTCTTCTTAAGTATTCTAATTAAATTTCCAAAGTAGCACAATATAAAACAATCAGAGAAAGCCAAAAAAAGTCATTAAGATTTTTAATTCCTTTCTTAACTTTTATTCTTAAACTTTTCCCCCCTATGGATGGACTCTCATATTTTACTCTCAATTTTTCTCTATCCTCTCCTGGGGAGTTTAAACTCATATATAGCGATTTACTCAGCTTTTATTTCTGTATGAGCCAGATGAAAAACTGCAAATAAGTGCAAACCACTGCAAAATCCTGGGTTGGAGAAATACATTAATTCAATTGGAAGCTTGACTGCATCCACACTAGCCTTGTGATTTAATTTCAACTAAGTCTTTCCTGATGCTCAGCAATCCCTCATCCTTTTTCTTATCTCATGTGGACTTCGTATCACATTCCCCACAGCTGTTGTTCCAAATCTCTTCACTCTCCAGCCAGGCCACCAGAAGGAGCTGACGCCGCTGCTTACTTTACTTAGATGGACACTATCCAGAGCAAGCACACTTTCTTCTTCTGACTTTAATTCACAGCCTCTCTATATGTTCACTCATCTTTATTATTCTTCCTGACTATCTCAAAGCGAGAACAGTTACTCCTCCATTCTTAGACTAATCTCTCGCCATCTGTTACCAGGAATATCTTCATTCCTGCCTCTTGTGGAAATTGATTCAATCTGTAATCCCTCTTTTTTATCTGGCATTCTCAGTGTCTGGCTATTGGCTGCTTTTCTTTTTCCTAAAAGCATGCTAACATTTCCTGAGTCTTAAATAAATATCCTTTGCCTTCAGTTTCCTCACACTCCGAGTTACCATTTTGTTTTTCCGTGAAACAAATGCATGGCAGATGGCCATTGGATGAAATAGACCTGTCCCTATACTTTTAAGCCAACCTAACTCATCCAGGCTCTGGGTGTACCAAGTGATAGGAGAATAGAGGAGAGCTGAACCACTTATGTGATGGCAATCCTATTATTCTCATATTTGCCTCTATTCCACTCTACCTCCTATGTCTTCCCTGTGGAGTAAATGATTTTTTAAAAATTTGTTTAATTGTCACCCAAGGATATGTTTTATTGATTTTTATGGAGACAGAAAGGGGGGTTGAGGAGGGAGAGGGAGGGGGAGAGAGATGTGAGAAAGAAACATCAGTTGGTTGCCTCCTGTATATACCCTGACAGGGAATCAAACTTGCAACCTGAGTATGTGCCCTGACCAGGGATCAAACCCACAACTTTTGGTGTATGGGATGATGCTCCGACAAACTGAGCCACAAAGCCATGACTGAGTGGTTTTTATTCCATTTCTCACTGTTTCTAAGAAACCTCTCTGACTATTTGCTTTTCTTTCTTTGCTTTTTCTTCCTTTTTTTTCTTTCCTTTCCTCCCTCCCTCCCTCCCTTCCTTCATTCCTTCCTACCAGTCTTCCTTCCTTTCCCTGCTTTTCTTCCCTTCCCTTCCATCCCCTCCACTCCCCTCCCCTCCTCTCCTTTCCTTTCCCTCTTTCTTTTCTGCAGAGCAATTCCAGGTATGGGAGGGGGTTGGCAATCATCTTTTGAACAAAGCTGATTAAAAAGCATTTTCTAGACACCTGTCCTGAGAGAGAAGGTTTCTGGAGCATGACCTATGATGCTTTGACTTGTGTGATACTACTATCACCACTAGCTAACATTTATTGAATACAAGTAGCCAGGTACCATACTAAGGCCATTATAGGTATTACTTCATTTAATCTTCACAACAGCTTTTAAGGTGGGTATTATTGTCTCAATTTTACAGAGGAGAAAACCAAGTCACAGAATTAGTAATGTCCTTGCTCAAGGTCCTGTACAGTTTGTTAGTGAGAGAAAAAGGAGTCTAAACTGCCAGCCTTTCTCCAGCAACTATTCTATTCAGGCAAACTTTTCAAATGAGTTTGTACACAATTTAAAGAAAAGCTCTTAACTGCTTCAATCATTATTTAACATGATTATTCCAGAACTGCAGAACACCTCTTGGGAGCCTCATGTTGAAAGAAGAAAATGACTAATAATCAACTGAAGATCTGTCTTGCCTCTTTTGCTAATTGAATTTCATAATTGATAGTCTCAAGTGATTCCAACTTATCTAAGCACACGAACCACAAATGAAGTCACAAGCACCATGATATTAACTATATGGTGTAAAAATTTTCAGTGTCAAGAGCAATGATTTGAGGATAATCACTATACTTTAAACTTGACAAGTTTCATTCATAAATTAGATTCCTTTAGCTGGCTATGCAAATCCGATGTCTTTCTCAAGAACTTATTTAATTAGTCCCCGATATAATTGGACATTGGACACTGATGGAAAGAGCAATTCTGCAAAGGCAGTGTGGTAAGTAGCTAAAAGAATGAGCCCAAGGAACTGTAGAATGTTTTTCTCTATTGTATTAAGTTCATAAATGGTAATTCATAGCCAAAGCAAGGCCCATTTAGCAGTTTCCCAAAGAAAGCTGAGTTAAGAATTTGCAGGCTCAGTCGAATTAATCCCTTACATTTATTTACATGGTACTTTCCATTGTGTAAAGCATTTTGCCTTCCATTATTACAACTGAAGTTCTCAATTCCACTGGGACAGGCAAACACTCCAGGAAATTTTGTTCCTATTTTGAAAATGCATTTTCCATTTTGCCTTGACTTTTAGAAAGTGTAGAGATAAACTGAATAATTAAGTGTAAAAATAAGAGCAACTTTGTATTTCGTACCTTGATATTATTCTGTCATTTTTTCTTTACTCTTTTTATTTGTTAAATATTATGTAGTTGCTTTCAATGTTTAGATTATAAGCTCTGGAAGTTCTTTATTACAAAGTATGTGGGGTATAAATTTCAAATAAATAAAAATTAATAAGACCTTTTTCTAGAAAAATGTTTGTCTCAACGGCTACTCGCTAAGGGCACAAAACACAATATAATCCCAAATTACATCCATCAAAAGAGCCCTGGGATTTTACACAATCATAAAAAAAAACAGAGCAACATAATATGATATACAAAACAAATATGAACTGAAGAATGTCATAGTCACATATTGTTCCACACTTTTTTTAGCTAAGAATATATCATGAACATATTTCCATGTAAGTGTAGAGATTTACATTATTTGATTAAGTAGATTCATTATTTAAGTTTATGGATGATTACTTATGTTAACTTGCCTACCATAAATAAGCCTTTACAAGGAGGATGGAACACATTGTTATAATATTTTTTGCACTGTTTAAAATACTTATTTCATTTATTTATTTTTAGAGAGAGAGGGGAAGGGAGGGACAAAGAGAGGGAGAGAAACGTCAATGTGTGAGGGATACATCAGTCAGTAACCTCTTGCACACCCCTAACTGGGGACCTGGCCCTCAACCCAGGCATGTGCCCTGACTGGGAATTGAACTAGTGACTCTTTGGTTTGCTGGTTGGCACTCAATCGAACAGTTTTGACTTGGGATGTTGTGTTAAAATACATTTGAGAACTGCCTCTGTCCTTCCCATACCATTCTACAGAAATCACTTGTTTTGAGCTTTTTAGGAAAAAAATCTAAAACTTAAAAACAAAGCAAAAGTATGATTATATGACCATTTTAAACCATGTTAGGGCATTCTTATGGAGCCCACTGAAAGTCGATGACTCTCAGGAAATGTACCTTTATTTGATCATCAGGACCCATATACTCTATAGTAACCTTAAACTATAACACATTGAAAGGGTGAGATGATGGGTTTTTTCTGTCTGGTGGAGAATAGAATACCAGAGCTTATGGTTTTATTCCCTGAGAGGATATTTATCAGTTTTGTATATAACCCAGCAAATGTATTTCAACATCTCTATCCCCAAGAATTCTCTAAGTCCAAGTTTCTCAAATTCTTTTCATGTAACTCTATGTTCTTTTACTGGTTCCCTCAATAAGGAATTGAATAAAACTTTGACACACAGCCACTATATATTTGTAAGAGAATTATGTTTTTAACAATTGAATTATATGCTTTCACAGTTTTGGGCACCTAGATGTTATCTCTGCCTAAGGAACCACTGGAGCAGAAAGCAACCCTCAATCAATGAATGCCATAACGGGAGCACCGTCAGGACCCTATAATGCATCCTGACCTCCCTTTTCCAGAGCTACTAAGACCAGCTATTGAGTGTGAGCTGAGAACAGTCAAATTGGGCATATTTTCAGAGAGGCCACATAACAAAGCCTGTTTGTAAGGAATCTTTATATTTTAAGAACCAGACTGTACTCTTATCTGTATTACCGTCTGCATTTGGAAACTGATAGGACGTGGTGATTGTCTTTCAAGAGGTCTGAAAGAGCTGTTTCAGGTGTCACAGGTGGCCTACAGATGAAGTCTGAAAGACCGCTGTGGGCATCTTTCTTTCACTTTAAAGACTGAAGGCTTGAGCATGGTACCCTAGCTGTGGTACCGCTGTTTGTGTCTCAAAAGTCCACGAAATGTCAAAAGGTGAGGTAAAGTAGTGGATTTGCAGATGACTGGAAGTGTTTGTTTTTTTTTAAGACATGCTGTGGGTTGGTGGCTGCAAAATCCCAGCATGAAAGGGAAAGAAATTGTCATTCAGTAGTCTTTATCTCTTATGTCTGAAGAATGATAAACACCTCTATTAAAAAATTAATTAGAATGAAGAATTATACAATCTCTCAGGGTTCTGTTTATTTGTAGAGCTTGCTTCTTCGGTCTGATTTTGCTTGCTTGAATTGTTCATATGTATATATTTGTACCTATAATATTTTCATATTCGTGTGTATCTTTGACTCCATAAATGAGCCGTTTTAACTCCCCCTCAGAGAAGGTAAGAATACATTTCCCATGATCTGCTTATGTTTGTAGCCATATATATCTGTGAATGACTTCTTGGAGGACACACTTGGAGATTAGCTGAGCATGTAAGTCTGTCATTTGTCTGTACTACAGGAATATAGAACTCAAAAAATGAGATTTATGATCAAGCAGAAATAAAGTGCAAATTGGTATCAAGCTAACAATTAATCATCATACAATTGTACTAATGAAAATTTCTGTGACTCATTTTTGATAGTCAGTAAATAACTGCAGAATTATATCAGATCCAAGTTCACATAATATTCCTAATCTCCGTGAATCTTTAGATACAATACATTGGTTTGAAATTTTGGCTTATAAACACATATGTATTCCCTATAATTTTATTATACTGTAGAATACAAATAATACAAGGCCATTTTTCACTAATAAATATGATACTTGTTGTAAGTTTTTCATAGATGACCTTCATTATTTTGAAGAAGTTACCTACTATTTCTATTTTGGTGAGAGATTTTTACCATGAATAGGTTTTAAATTTTGTCTAATATATTTTCAAAGATTTTATTTATTTATTTTTAGGGAGAGGGGACAGGAGGGAGAAAGAAAGGGAGAGAAACATCAATGTGTGATTGCCTCTCATGTTCCTCCTACTGGCAACCCAGGCATGTGCCCTGACTGGAAATCGAACCAGTGACCCTTTGGTTCACAGGCCCATACTGAATCCACTGAGCCACACCAGCCAGGGCAATTTTTTCTAATATTTTATATGCACTTAATGAAATGATAATGAATTTCAATTTTATCCTCTGATTATGATGAGTTACAGTGATAAGTTTTTAAATGTGAAATCAACTTTGAATTCTTGGGATTAAACCTTGCTTGTTCATGATTCATTACACTTTGTATATATTACCTATCTGACAATATTTTGTTAGGATTTTTGTGTCTACATTTAGGAGGGCTTCTGATTTGAAATGCTCTTCTTTTTTTGAAATTTATTTTTAAGATTCGGTATTAGACTTACATTAGCTCATGAAAAGAGTTGAGAAGTGCCTTGTCTTCTATTTTCTGAAAAAGTTTACGGCTAGTATTATTTCTTCGTTAAACTTTGAATGTTTTGACAGCAGTTTTCTTTTGAGGAAGGTTTTTGATTGGTTGAGTTTATTTAAAGAAAACAATCAACAAAATGAGATGTTAATTTTAGTTAATTACCTTTTTTAAAAATTGCCTATTTTGTCACAGTTATCAAAATTATTTATATTGTTCTCATATTATGGTTGATTGGTCTAGCATGGGTTTGTCAACTTTGTTAATCTTTTGAAATAAACAGCTTTTACTTATGTCAATTTTACCCAGTATTTTTCTATTGTATATTTCATTGTTTTCTGCAATTATTATATTATTCCTTTCCTTCCACTAATTTTAGGTTTACTTTACTTGGTTTTCCAATTATATTGAAGTTGAACTGTAAGCCATTGGTTTAATTTTTTTTATTATTAGCATTTAAATAATTTGCCATTTAAGCACTGTTTTACCTGTGTTCCATGAGTTTTTTTAAAGAATTTATTTATTTATTTATTTAGAGAGAGGGGAAGGGAAGGAGAAAGAGAGGGAGAGAAACATCAATGTGTGGTTGCCCCTCATGTGTCCCCAGCTGGGTACCAGGACAGCAACCCAGGCATGGGCCCTGACTGGGAATTGAACCAACAACCCTTTGGTTTGCAGGCCCACGCTCAATCCACTGAGTCACACCAGCCAGGGCTCCATGAGTTTTAATACACTGCTTTCATTATTATTTTGTTCAAAATGTTTTCTAATTTACTTTGTAATTTCACCTTTGACCCATGAATTTTTTAGACCTAGATGATTACAAATGGGCCTTGACAGGAATAGATACTGATTCTGGCTTGGACTCCACTCACCTGGTGGTAGATACAAATGCTCCGAGTACTATCAAAGGTAGAACAAGAGATACTGTACCAATTTGGATCGCCAAGTCACATTTCCTCAGAACGAAGAACACACAAAAGCCCATAATGTCAAACAATTGGCACAGAGATGTCCCCCCTGATTAATAGTTTGATAGACAATAGGAATGGCTATTGAAACATTGGAGTAAGAAGTAAAACAGTGTAACAGTGACATTAAATCCTGTGTAAGTCACCCACCCATTATAGTCTATCCTAACCATATCCAAAGTTTTGTATTCATTTAGAAGGTAGCATCTTAATCTTTTACTGAATATCAGTAATGAATCTAAACTCCTCAATGTGGCATTCAATTCCCCTCATATGTGGCCCCAATTTAATATTCCTAGGAATAAATTAATCTAAGAATACCACAAAAAAGGAACAAAGTTGTCAACTAAAAAGGGACAAGTACATGCTGATACACGTATTTTAAAAGATACCAAATTATACTTTATGTCATTCTCCAATACAAAGAAAGATAACTAAAGCCAGGTCACATAATTAAACAGAATACTAAAATATTCAATACAAAACACTGAAGTAATAAAAAAGACAGAAAAGGGGAAACAGAAGAATAAAAACAGAACAAACACAAAATAAAATTGGACACATAAATCAAAATATATATGTTGTGAGAAAGGGAACATCCCTGAAGAGTCACTCACACACGTTTGTGTCTTTCTACAACGCCAGGCGTATTAGGGGAGACCTCCCCAATAAGCCAGTAGATTCACATGAAACTTATGCACAGAGAAGGGGAGCTTACACGATAGGAGAGAGCAGAACAAGTGCCTGGTGAGAAGGCCCAGTCACTGGCGGTGCCTGCAGGTGGTGAGGCAGGCGATGGTCTCAATCCAAACAGCTATAGGGGCAGCAGGCATCCAATGGAATGGAAGTCCAGCAGGGCTCTGAGTGTGAGCATGGTACAGCCAAGCGCCAGCGCTGGGTGGTTGGAGCTCTGAGTTCTTATAGCCCACAGCGGGTATAGGTCCTGAGGCAGGTGATAGCATAGGGAAGAACTCTGAGACTGCGCTGCTGTTACTGGCCAGCGTCTAGCATCCTGGTTGCCAGGAAACGCCTTTTAGCACTTAGGTAGAATGAACAGCAAACCAAGACAGGCAGGAGGAGGGAGACATGCCTCACCCACTAACTCAGCAGTCCTGAGCCTGGTCTGGTAATAATGCCAGGTGTTCCAACGCCACAAGAAATATCATGCTAACATGAGAGGAGGGCAGCCCTTGAAATTCTATGTAGCCTTTCCACTATCTGGGAAAGAAAGCCTTGAAACTGCTTTCATCCCAAGGTCTGAAAGGTGGGAGAGGGTCCACAGTGCCTGAAGGAAGAACCCCATAAGGCAACTTTGGTTAATTGCCTACCTCTGGTCACTATCTGTTTTACGAGGGAGTCCCTGATGCTTACGAGGGAGTCCCTGATGCTTGCAGAAAGAGCCCCTAAATAACTTTGTGTAACTGCCCCAACTTTAATTAACTGCCCCCTGTCACATATCAGTTTTACAAGATGAGGAAAGGAAGTCTGGAGCAAAATAAGGATTCGGGCTAACAGACCCCCCCACAGATACCTAAGTTTGCGTAGTCACGTCCCCCCCAGGAAAACTGGCAACACCTTTACCCATCAATCAACATGTAGGTTCTTCACCCTAATATAAGTCCTCAGAACAAAGGATTTGCTCTCTTGGCTCTCTGGCTGCCCGGCCTCAGGCCACCAGGCCTCTTGCCACCCCAGCCTTCAGCCTCCCTTACTTTCACTGCCCTGCTTTGCCTTGAACCTATGCCTTTCACCACCCCGCTCCCTCGACCCTAGTTAGGCCTGTTCTCTTCTGTGGGAACAGATCACCAATAAACCCTGCTTGCATGCTAATAGATATGCTGATCTGTAATTCTTTACATGCATCAGCAAGAAGAACCAGGTCTCCCTCATGAACACTCCCATTCATATTAGTGTCCAAATGGAGTCCTTTATCCAAGTGTCCAGATTTGTGGTTTGGGGCATCCCATTACACTCTATTACTTCAGTCTTGACATAGCACTTGACGTAACTGTTATGGCTGACAGTGACTCCATGTTGGATTGTTGAAGGTGTCCAGAAAGTCTGATCTGCTCTTGCTGTATACAGTATAACATGTCACATTGCCCTGAAAGGCATTAACCCTACAGAGGTGCAGCTCATCTGAGAGATATAAACTCTTCTCTTAAACACCTCCATTAAAAGCAGGGAAAAGTTCAGAAATAATCCATATACTTATGACCAATTATTTTTTAAAGAAATTATAAAGGATACACCTCTGGAACAGTCAAATGGAATAGATGCACAAGGTGAGCAAGGCATGGGGGTGGGGATGGAAAACTCCCCTGCCCTTTTCAGGGTGCTGCCTCCCAATATCTCAATGTGTTCATCGACCTAGAAAGCTTTGAGCCTCACTGTGTATGTGTTTAATTTATAGAGTTCAGTCTCAGACCTCCCGCCTCACTTTCCAAAAGGTCAGTGGGTGGGGTTGAAACTTTAAACAATTTAATCCCTTGGTCTTTCTGATGACTAGTCTCATCCTGAGGCTATTGAGGGGCCCACCCTGAGTTACCTGTTTTGTATTATTTTTGGAGTGATGGAAGGGGCTTGTTGTGAATAACAAAAGATACTTTTATCATTCAGGAAATTCCAAGACTTTCTGTGGCCCCCTGTCAGGAACCAGGGACAAAGACCAAATATATTTCTTATTATACCACAGGCCACCCCCTGCACTTTGACCACGGATACTAACACAATGGCACATTACTATAGTTCTAATTCAGTTGTTACTAATTATTGCAGTCTATCATTGTATCATGTGAAAATGTCTCTCAGGGAGAGGTTACTCAGGTTTACAGGCTTTCATTCAAGGTCAGATTTCAAAAGCACTGAACTGAGATAATATCATGTCTTGCTCCCAGCGTCTTTCAGGGTGCCAATGTAATATTGGATTCTGCTCATTACATAATCCATTTATCTATTTGTTTTTTACTCTCAGCTACTATTCTTTCTTTTTTTTTCCATTTATATCTAAACTCTCCCACCTCTGGAAAGAACATTAGGTTCAGCCACTGTGCTGCTCTAGATTGCAGAGGGCAATTCTAGTCTAGTGTGGAAGAAAAGGGGCCACATACTAACCTGACAAGCTCAGGGAAGGCCTGCCAGGCAGCCTCACAAACTCAGAGACATCAAGTAACTACAAAGGATGGTCATGGTGGATAGGCATGCCCTAGGCCAGTATTTTCCCCTAACAAAGGTCAATCTTTACTTTATCTGAGCCTGTCTACTGTCTTTTTGCATCTATGATAACATACCTTTGGAATGTCAAGGTAACCCCTTGACATTCCCTTTTTTCCTAACCCCTTGGCACAGCCACCAGAACTGATGCCACAAATCCCCTCGTTGTTATTGCATCCTGTTCATTGTTGATGGTTAATTATTTTTTACCCTCTTATGTAAAAGAAGTATGAGTCTCTCATTGTATCTTTTATCCAACCCCAGAGGTTTCCCCACTTTGCTTTCTCCCGCCTCCCTAATCTGTCACTAGTGGATTTCATGTAACCCCCTCTACACCTCCTTTGATTCTAATGTATAAAATAAGGTGCAAAACTGCCATTCTCCAGAGCATTTCTCAATTCCTTGAGGTTTTGCTTCCCAGCAATTGTTCTCAGTTTGGCTCAAATAAACTCATGAAAATTCTCTACAGGTTTGAATGTTTCTTATGTTGACACTATCAGGTACCTCCCCTCAGTCAACTCCCATTCACATAGTGTAGGTGCAGGGGTGTCCAACCCGCGGCCCATGGACAACCTGTGGCCCAGGGTGGCTACGAATGTGGCCCAATACAAAATCATAAATTTACTTAAAATCTTTGTTTTTGCCCAACAGTTTTTGTTAGTGTTTGTGTATTTAATTTGTGGCCCAAGACAACTCTTCTTCTTCCAGTGTGGCCCAGAGATGCCAAAAAGTTGGATGCCCCCTGTAGGGTTACATAGGTACAGAACTAATGGGCTGCCTTGACCACTTCAACTCCAATTTTGCCAGAGTGAAGGCACAATTTGCTCCATCAGACCTTTAGGAATTTTGGCATAAATGTTTAAAAATATAGTTATAGTTTCTTATTTAAAAATCATCCCTGTTTCTAGCACTTGTAGTTATAAACCTGGTCCTAGGATCACTGTATTAGGTAGGAAAAAGAAAGTTGAGGCAACATGGGGAAGAAAGAAACAAATTATAGTCATTGTACCAGTGTCCTCCTCCCTTGGAAAGAATGGTATAGTCAGCCCTGGCTGCTGTGGCTCAGTGGATTGGGTGCCAGCCTGCAAACCAAAGGATCGCCAGTTCAATTCCCAGTCAGGGCACATGCCTGGGGTTGCGGGCCAGGCCCCAGTAGGGGGCTGTGCGAGAGACAACCACATATTGATGTTCCTCTCCCTCTCTTTCTCTCTCCCTTACCCTCTCTCTAAAAATAAATATTTAAAAAAAAAAAGAATTGTGTAGTCATACCTGCATGCTCACCCATTCCTCTTTTCCAAATCTTCCAGAAAAATAGAGGAGCCTCTCTAATGGGGAAGGTTCCTTAGCTTCCCACATGTTGAGTGTCAGCACCCACTTGTGAAGGAGTTTAAGCCAGTTTTGCCCAGTGTTTTCAGATTCATGGGTTCTGAAGCCCATATGCATGGGTTCAAATCCTGGCTTTGCTCCTTATTACTGGTGTGACCATATCTGCTGAATGAAGATAAGAATAGAATCTATTCACAGGGTGTTAAATAGTTAGTATATGTAAATCACTCAGTAAGTATTTAATACTTGTTAGCTTTATTGATGCTTCTACACCCAAGCACCAATATTCTGTTCTTCATACTTTAGCCAGATTGATCTGCTTCAAAATGCAAATTTGATCATTTTACACAAGTTTTTTTTTCCTCAAGTAAGTAGGAGGCTTCCATTTACCTTCATATAAAGTGGGAAAAAAATCACAATATGGCCTAAAAGGCTCTCCCTTTTTGTGTCCTTAACTCTTGCTCATCTTTCAGATCTTGGGTAAGGTATCATACTCTAAGAATTTTCCCCTGACATACCTGACTAGCTGTATTAGGCTGCTTAAGGACTAATTTTCCAGTTGCATTGGTGGAGCTAGGAGCACACTGCTTTCCTTCTAATAGGTACGCTTTCAACCAGAGAACAAAATTACGGGGAGTGGATATAAATTGTTCACACTATGATGTTGCCTCCAGCTTCCCAAGCAAGGCCCTATGGAGTAAAGAGAAGAGGCTCTTAGACAAATAGAGGAGTTAAAGATTACAAATATTCCTCACTCCAGGTAGAGTTTAATGCATGCCGACAGCCAAAAATGATAGATGAATCCAGTCTGAGAGCTCATGGTTTTTCAAGGAAACAGTCTTTCCTTGTCAAGTCAGGAGAAATGGCCATTGGTTGTCTGAGAGCTGCCACGTCAACTACATGGGCATGGTGCCTTAGGCTATGCCAGATACATGTCCATCACACCTGCCTCTTATGGGACCAATTTATTATCATCCTGAGTGTTAATCACGAGTGACCAGGCAAGCACAGCTTGCATTGCCCAAGCACACCAAGGGCGATCAGGCATCTGTGGGCTGAGTTTCCCAGGCACGTGGACCCACTAAACTGTTTTGAAAAGACATAGCTAGAGGTGGCATGAGGGAGGCTTCTGGGGAACTGATAATGTCCTATGTTTTTATCTAAATGCTGGTTACATGGGTCTGTTCACTTTCTGATAGTTCATTGAAATATCTGATTATTGAAGAAGTGGATGTACAGAAAAGTACACTTTTCTTTTTAAAAAATGTCAAGGTGTTAAAGGTGGGACAGAGGCTATAGGGGTTGAAAGCAGAAAATGCTGCTCACTTTAAACTGATTCAAGGAGACAATAGTTTTACTGTGATTGTCAGAGAATATCATTTACATCTTATCAGTTCATCAGTTCCTTTATAGAAACACCTAGAAATTTTTACGCTTTTTTAAAAAGATTTTATTTATTTATTTTTAGAGAGAGGGGAAAGAAAGGAGAAAGAGAGAGGGAGAAACATCAATGTGTGGTTTCCTCTCACACGTGCCCCGCACAGGGGACCTGGCCCACAATCCAGGCATGTGCCCTGACTGGGAATCGAACCGGGGACCTCTTGGTTCATAGGCCCGTGCTCAATCCACTGAGCCATGTCAGCCAGGGCGAAACCTTTACACTTTTAACTTCCAAATTCCAACTTGTTTTTCATCAAGAAACAATTTGAAAATGTACCATAAAAATTGTTGTGCTCTACTGTTGTGCTGACAACATAAGAAATAGAACCATGGGAATGTGCCCTCAATGTGGATTTTCAAGTGAGAATGCAATGTTGCTTTGAGCCTTCCAAATCTTTCTGTAATACAGTACTGACAGGTTGGAAAGTTAATTCATAACCTTGCAACCGTTTTGTTCCCAAAAATCACAAAAAGAAGGGGGTCAGCTTTAAAAACATGTCTGAACCATCCAGATAGCTTTGTACATACACTTGCCAATACTTCAATCACATCTTCTCTCGGCAATTCCTTGTTATCAGGTATCCCTTTATATATGTAATTAAAATAGTCCATCAGTGTTCGGGCATTAGCAGCAGTCTGAGACAGTTTCCTCCTTCACAGAAATAACATCTCATTTGTCAATCAGCAGTACCTTAAAATATATTTTAAAATTGGCTGAGCAGAACATACAATGAACAAACTACATATCATCCGTATCTATAGATTGAACTTTCAATCAAGAGCTACTCAGAGCTAAATCATTATAAGAGTGACATACGTTGCATACCACATCCTGTTGGTTTTCACATTTCTCTAAGCGTACAGTCAGGTTCAGAAAACAGGGTAAAGAAACAAGCCTATTTCCTGACCGGTGTGGCTCACTGTGTTGGGCGTTGTCCTGCAAAGTGAAAGGTCACCAGTTCGATCCCTGGTCATGACACATGCCTGGGTTGCTGGTTTGGTCCCTGGATGGGGTGCCTACGAGAGGCAACCATTCAATGTTTGTTTCACACATCAGTGTTTCTCTCTGTCTCTTTCTCCCTCCCTTCCTCTCTCTAGAAAAATCAATGAAATAAAATAAAATATTTAAAATTAAAAAATTAAGAAATAAAATAAAAAAGAAAGAAGCCCATTTTTTCTAGGAGAATCAAAGCAAATGTGTAGTCACTGATACAAATGATAACTTTTTTCTTTTAAATAACAAATAAACTACTCCCAGCATATGGGGGCATGGGGGAAGCAATCCAGCCTGTAACAGAGCCCAACAGACCTGAATGAGAATCCCTCGTATTAATACATAGAAACCAGTTCCTGGCACAAGAGCAATTGTTATATACATGTGAGCTGTGCTGGTGGTGGTGGTTATAGTTATTATTTTCTGGATAAACTCTAAATCTATCCAGATTCTCCTATTATTCTGGGTAGGGGAGGGCATCACAATAATGACTGAAATGAAATTTCATACCAGCCCAGAAACGTGTGGCCTCAATGTCAGCATTAAGCTGATTTAAAAGAAATAAGAACGGTAATTTCTTTGGCATACTTGAATGTTTGCACTGACATTTATATTTGCTACATCATTTGTGCCCAAGTCAACGAGAACTCCCCCGTGCGAGGCCTGACAGCTAATCTATAGGTACAGTACACAATAAACCACATAGACTATTGCTGATTTTGTGAAAAGTGAGCTTAGAGTGGGTTAGTGCTGTGCAGGGAAAGAATGGCTGTACCACCATGCCAGGTGACTCTGCTGCCTGCTAAGAGACATCTGCTCAGAGGATTTATTTCAAATACTGTGAAATCTCAGGGCTCAGACATACGAGAAAGACAAAGCAAGGGTCTTACAGTCTGTTCAGTGCCAAGCAAGCAAACAAACAAACAAGATTAATTAAATAACACAATAAATCTATAGAATCATTTTTGAAAGAGTTACAGAGCAATGATTAAAATTCCAGGATGAATCTTCATTTTTACCTCTCTTACAAAGTCACCGAAAACCAAAAGCAACAGGTACGCAAGATTACACGCAGCTCATTTCTTGGTCCCTGGAAAAAGAGAAGCTGGTTACCAAGGGCCACTACCCTGTCATCTGTCCTCAAAGAAAGTGCACCCGTGCCAAAAATTCCTCATGAGCTGCAGACTGACTCATAGTTTTTCTGTTATTTCATGTATTTAGCAAATAAAGAGCAATTTGAAAGTATCAGGAGTGCAGCTGTGATAAGTCTCGCGCCTTGTACTAGGCAGGCTTCTCCTCTCCTATTCTGATTATATAGATAGATGGATAGTGAGAAATATTATTTTTGTGAGTTCTCACACATTTGCTCTTCCAGATGATCTTTGGAATTCAACTGTCAAGTTTAAAAACATCTATTATGCTTTTGGTTGGGGGTTCATTAAATTTATTAATTACTTTGGAAACAAACAGGTTTATAATATGGAGACCTTCAGTTCAGCACCATATATGCTTCTCCATTTCTTCAAGTTTTCTAGACAATTTCAATACAGTTTTTTAAAAGATTTTATTTATTTATTTATTTTCAGAGTGCAGGAAAGGGAAGGAAAAAGAGAGGGAGAGAAATATCAATGTGTGGTTGCCTCCCATGCAACCCCCACTGGGTGTCTGGCCTGCAACCCAGGCATGTGCCCCCGACTAGGAATCGAACCGGCGACTCCTTGGTTCTCAGGTCTGTGCTCAATCCACTGAGCTACACCAGCCAGGGCTCAATACAGTTTTATAGCTTTCTTCATGTAACTCTCAAACATTTATTAGTAAGATGATTATTTATTAAACTTCAGAGTTTAGGTTGTTATTATAAATGGCATTTTAAAAATATATTTAAATGGCATTACTGATATATGGGGAAATACTATTTTGTATCTATCTTTTTTAATTTTATTAATTTTCTTTTGGAGATATGGGAGAGCAGGGAGAGAGAAAAGAAGAGAAACATCGAGAGAGAAACATTGATCAGTTTCCTCTTGTATGTGCCCTGACTGGAGACCAAACCCGCAACCCAGGCATGTACCCTGACTGGGAATCTAACCAGTAACCTTTTGCTTTGCAGGATGATGCCCAACCAACTGAACCACACTGGTCATGGCTAATTTTGTGTCTATGTTTTTTGTGCCCAGCTGAGTAGCTCTGGAATTAAAACTAAAAGGACATCCTGATTAATATTTAGTACACTGAATATATATTAATTGTAAGTGATAAAATTCAATTATTTTGCATTCCCAACCCCCTTGTTAAATAAGGTTTATGCAGTTTCTTGTGTCAAAAGAAGATATATTTGTAATAAAATCTCAATAAATATCACTAGGTTCATGCTGAACTACTCTGGAAGCAATAGCAAACTTTTGGAGTCAGTAATAGAATATGATATTCTGAACTTCTCATGTTAGAGACAGCCTATACCATCATTGTGGGTCAAGGCCAGACACACAGTAGGTCCAAAGGAAATTAATGCGATGTATACTGTGAGAAAGTAATGGCAGTAGTATTAGATCATGGTACAAAGGTGCTATTGTTGGGTAATAGTGCACCTAACATATTTGCACTTTTTATCACTTTAACTTCTTGGAGCATATCTTTTCCTCATAATTCTCTGATTTCCAATTTCTTGGCCTATCAAATAATATTGTGTAGAAATTATAGCCATCTCTTCTAAAAACTTACTATTTGTACTAATTGTTAACTCATTTACACCTCAGAATTACTTACTGTATGTGGTAGGTACAACATGAGATGCTGTCCATGTTGATAAAGAGAATAAACATGAACCCATCCATTAAAAACTGTCAATATTTTCCCCATGAGTATTAAGACAGAAAAGGAGGTTTTAGATTTACGAAATCTCAGACAGTTATCTGCCGTCACACACCTAGGAAACTAAGACCTAGAGCAGGAAGATGATTACCCACGGCCACACAAGAAGTTAGTGACAAAGGAGTAGGGTCCAGGCCTCCTGCCTTGGCCTGCTCTTTCTATAGCCACTTGGGAGGCCACACAATTTTGTTCTCAAAATATCAAGTATCAGGAAGTACACCACCTGTTGGATAAGCCAACATACGGCTGGTTAATTATCCCTTTCATAACATAGAATTCTGATGCTAGGAATCAATCCATGTCTAAAACCAAAATGTGTTCTGCTAAGTAGCATCAAGTTCAGAAAGAAAAAAAAATGTCCATTTACAAAAGCTGAACATCTGTTTGTATTTGGCTACCTCCCAGCAAATGAACACTCATTTCAGTTGAGCTTTTGTGTTTCTCTTGAAAATGGTAAACCTTTGCAAAATGTGAACATTTGTTCCCTTCATTATTGTGGTGAAACAAAGGTTTGGAGGGGACAGAAGGGAAATGCAAACATTTTTGCAAACATCTCCCACAGGCCAGCTGGTAGAATTATTGGCAAAAAAGCACAGGCAGGGCTAAGTAAACATGATTTTTTTTTAGAAAAGTGATTGTGTGTGTGTGTGTGTTTCCAGGAATATTTTAATAGTAGAAATTAGCCTAATCAACTGTTTCTGAGAGCTCTCAGCCATCATCATCACTCCAGCTGTGACACATTACCGCGGAGGCTGACCATTCCCTATTCTTGATCTCACACAAAGTAGTCATTTCAGTTAATATAGTTAGTTCCTGTGGGACCATGCCCATCACCATGTAAATAAACCTACCCTTGCAGGTTTACACGGCATATTGGCTTCCAGCTACTGAATGCGTAAGTGAGTGTGTCTTGTTCATAGTCCTGAAGACTTATAAACAAAGGAAGCAAAGATTTTCAATTAAAAGGACATCAGTGATCTCTCCGTGTGGAATACAGAGAATTGTAGGTCATTTTTCTCTCTACATGTAACTAAACAAGGCAGATGTACGTGGCATGATGTGACACGAGGGCATGTGTTTTACTTTGGAAAATAGCTTTAAAACGGCAAAAAGAATTTTTGTAAATTGCTTGTTCTTTGCAAACTGTGCTCTCTAACCCACAGATTCAAGGACGTTATGTGTCTTTTCCAAAATACAATAAAATTATTTTATTGTTTGATGCTATCTATGGTGATGTCTGAATAAGAACCAGTACCTGTCTAGTATATAACATTTTAAAAATAATGAAAATTTCTATTGAATTAGTCATATTTGGAAGCTTTGAACTGCAACAACCAGAATACAAGTATGGAAAACAAACTGTGCCTTAAGATACAAGAAGGCTATCATGTTAAAAGGGACTTTTTCAAAAAGGGTATTTTTAATTTTGATTCATTACTACACCTCTGGGTGTATGAGTCCCATTCATGTACCAAGGCCACTATTTTCCAATATTCAGTAAGAATAAATGTATATATGGAGCTGATAACAATCAAGCATGTCACCCTGGCTTATGTGGCTCAGTGGATTGAGTGCCAGTCTGCAAACTGAAAGGTTACTGGTTTGATTCCCAGTCAGGGCACATACCTGGGTGGCAGGCCAGGTCCCCAGTTGGGGGCGTGTGAGAGGCAACCACACATTCATGTTTCTCTCCCTCTCTTTCTCCTTCCCTTCCCCTGTCTCTAAAAAAGGTAAATAAATAAAATCTTAAAAAAAAAAAATCAAGGAACTCTTTCTGTCTCTCACTTTCTTCTTTTACAGTGTTCTTTGTCTTGAGAATCATATTTTACTAAAATATGCTTCTGAATAATTTGTATTCTTTTTATTCACTCACAAATATCTCCATTCAGGTGCATTGGGAAATAAACACATATAAAGCAGCTATACAATGGTTTAAATAATTATTTCTAATTAATATGACTTCATGACAGATAGCTTTATTATACCTAATTAGGAATTTAATATCCAAAGGCTTTTTATAATAGATGAGTTTTTAATACAAAAAGAGTAGAAATTTCAGGACATTTTAATACATGAAAATTATTTTATACAGCATCGGAGACCTTTTATTTTTATCCTCACTGTGATTCTATAAACCATAATCACAATCCACATTTTAATGGTAAAATCACAAGAAAACTACAAACAACTACATCGACATGTGTACACACAAATATACACACAGCAGCAGCAGCATATACCTACTTCCTTATACAGAAAGCAGAATGATATTGTGGGGGGGAAACAGAAGTTTTGCCATGTACTGTAATGATATTAGACAAAGGACTTTAGAGTTTTGAGTCCCGGTTTCTACCTTGTAAAACACTGAGTAAAATTAATTCTTCATGGGCTAGTTAAGATACAGAAAATCATGTGAATGTTCATTGTATAATCTACAAAGTGCTATTTACATGTAAGATTTTTGCTTTTGTTGCCTTTCTCTTCCAAAATTCTGGATATAGAGTCAGCTCAAAAATATTTCTAGAATGAATTTATACATTCAAAGGACATAGTTTTACTATTAAACTATGATGGAGTTTTCTGTATCATGTTGGAGGTTCCAGATTTTATTACAGTTAATAACTTTTACACATTGGTATAACAGATGTGAGTTAAAATAGTCACAGCCTTGGTAATCCAGTTGAGAGTACAAAACACAGAAAAACCAATTACACATTTTAGAAATGAAAAAGTGGGTATAATTACAGTTAGAGGTTTGGGGAAGTGAAAAATATTTATGTCTTTGCTAATATATTTGAAAATCTCAATGAAATGAACAATTTTCTAAGAAAATAAGTGACCAAAGTTAAGAGTTAGCAAACCTAAGTAAATGAATAACCATGATGAATCAGAAAATTTAATAATATTTTAGTCATTCTTGATTGTTCTCTGTCTCACATAATTCATACTCACTTTGTAAGGAAATCTTATTCTCTCTACTTTCAAAGTATATCCAAATTGTGACTAGGCCTCTCAACTTCCCCTCCTACCACCCAGATTAAAGCCATCATCTTATCTAGCCTGGACTTTTGCATAATAACTTCCTAATTGGTCTCCCTGCTACACAATTTCTCCCCTTTAGTCTATTGTCAACACAGCAGCCAGAGAGAATTTTTCAAAACCTAAATGCAGCCAAGATGGAAGAATAAGAATCAGATGGACTCTACTGCTTTAAGCAGTAAGAAACCAGGAAAAAAAATGCAACAAAGGTTTTCAGGCATTAAACCACAGTCAGGGATGTTTTCCCTGACAGAAGGACAATGAACAGGGTAAGCGCTATTTCTTCACCAACTTATTTCCTGGGATCAGTTTCTGGGCTGCATCTCTGAACAGGGGTTGGGTGGCAGAAACATTTTAGTGTTCATAGCTTTTGATCTTCTTCTATTTCTTAGATAAGTCTCTTTAACATTTCACATAATAAGGGCTTGGTGATGATGAACTCCTTTACCTTTATCTTACCTGGCAAGCACTTTATCTGTCCCTCCATTCTAAATGACAGCTTTGCTGGATAATCTTGGATATAGGTCCTTGCCTTTCATGACTTCAAATGCTTCTTTCAAGCCCTTTCTTGCCTGCAAGGTTTCCTTTGAGAAATCAGCTGACAGTCTAATGGGAACTCCTTTGTAGGTAACTGTCTCCTTTCCTCTTGCTGCTTTTAAGATTCTCTCCTTCTCTTTCATCTTGGGTAATGTAATTATGATGTGCCTGGGTGTATGCTTCCTTGGGTCTAATTTCTTTGGGACTCTCTGAGCTTCCTGGACTTCCTGGAAGTCTATTTCCTTTGCCAGTTTGGGGAAGTTTTCCTTCATTACTTTTTCAAATAAGTTTTCAATTTCTTGATCTTCCTCTTCTCCTTCTGGCACCCCTACAATTCAGGTGTTGGAACATTTAAAGTTGTCCCAGAGGTTCCTAAGCCTCTCATCTTTTTGAATTCTTTTTCCTCATTCTGTTCTGGTTGGATGCTTATTTCTTCCTTTTGTTATGAATCATTGATTTGAGTCCCAGCTTCCTTGCCTTCACTGTTGGTTCCCTGTATATTCTCCTTTATTTCATTTTGTATCACCTTCATTTCTTCCTTCATTTTGCAACTGAATTCAGTCATTTCTGTGAGCATCCTGATTACCAGTGTTTTGAACTCTGCATCTGACACATTGTCTATCTCCATGTTGCTTAGTTATTTTTCTGGAGTTTTGATGTGTCCTTTCATTTAGGCCATATTTCTTTGTCTTGGTGTACCTGTTATGTTGTAAGGGGTGGAGCCTTAGGTATTCACCAGGCCAGGGTAACCCACTTCACTGTGTTGTGGTGGTGTATGTGGAGGAGGGGTCAGAGAGGGAACAATGCCCCTCACTCTGCTCTAGCCTCACTTTCTGTCCCTTCCCCTGCTTCCCCAAAGCAGGTTGTACTCTTTCAGGTGCTGATTCCCAGGGGGGTGGGTTTGCGTACGTTCTAGGATCCCATGGGCCTCTCCGATGGACTCTCCTGTGAGACTGGGAGTTTCTCCCATCTTCTCAACCCCCACAGGATTTTACAGCCAGAGGTTCTGAGTGTTTAGTTTCCTGGTCTTCCAGCCACTACCTCGCTGTGGGTCCTCTCTGCATGGCTGCCCATCTCCTCCCCTCCTACCAGTCTGAATGAATTTTTCTTTGACTCCTTGGTTGTTGGAGTTCCTTGCAGTTTTATTTTCTGGCAGTTCTGGTTGTTTTTTTATTTTCACATTGGTTGTTATCCTTCTTTTGGTTGTGCAAGGAAGCAAAGTGTTTCTACCTGCTCCTCCACCTTGGCCGTAACTCCCCCAAGCAGTTCCTTTTAAAGAACCCCCACACAGAGTTACTCAGACTCATAATTTATCAATGATTTAATATAAAAATAAACTAAACATAGACAGTAGGTAGAAAATAGACAGGGGAAGGGCAAGAATAGTATGGGAAATGTAGAAGCTAAAGAACTTATGACACATGGACATGAATTAAAGGGGGGTATGTGGGTGGGAGGTGGTGTTCAGGGTGGAGGCGAATGAGGGGGGAATGGGACAACTGTAATAGCATAATCAATAAAATATACTTAAAAATAAACTAAACAAACAAGAAGAACAGAAACAGAGTCATGGATATGGGGAGTGTTTTCATGGTTGTTTGATGAGTGTTTTAATGGTGGAAGGAAACAAAAACTGATCCTTGTTTCTCTCTCACATTGATGTTTCTCTCCCTCTCTTTTTCCCTCTTTTCCCCATCTCTAAAAATAAATAAAATCTTATATATATATCAATATATATCAAAATATACATATATAAATATGTATATATTAAATTATATCCCATGTCTATTTAAAACTCTATAATGTCTTTCTATGAATAGTTCAAACACAAAATTCCTTAAAATGGCAGATGGGCCCTTACAAATTCTAGTGCCAAGTATATTCCAGATTTCACCTCTAATTAGTCATCCCTTCAGTCTCTGTGCTCCAAACATATTTGATATTTTTATTCCTTAAAAGTAATAAGTCCATTTCTACATTTTTGCGTTTGCATTTATGTACTCTCTGCTTGCAGTGCCCTACCCTCAGATATCCAACCATATGGCCTTCTCTCTTTTTATTCAGATTTCTGCTTAGATGTCACCCTCTCAGGCAGGCCTTCCTTATTCACATTATATAATGCCCATCAACCCAATTTCTATTCCTTTACTTGAATTAGTCTTCTTATATCTTAGAAGCTATATAATATTTGTAAACATATGCATAATTTATGTATTGTTTGTGTTAATCTGTAGAATTTAGGTTCCAGTAGTGCAAATGGTTTGTCTGTTTTATTCAACTATCTCTAAGACCTAGAAGTGTTCTTGGCACATAAATATTTAATGGATGATTGAATGAATGAGTAAATAAATGCATATAAAGGGAAAGGATATACATTTGTATTTATCTCTAGGTAGATGAAATGGTAGGTCATTTCTGTTGCCTCCTTTTGCTTATCTGCATCTTTGCTTTCTAGTTAATGAGAACCTATTGATTTTGCAGTGAGAAAAAATGTAATTAAATTTTTTTTCTATTAAAAACTGCACAGTCCATACTCACAAGTGGATAAAGTAGTTGAGTCCAAAGGCCAATATATTAATAACCCATTTATAAATCAATTTTCTGTACTTCTGAACCTGTCTGTCATTGTAATAAAAGAGAGACATGCTGATTGACCAACTGACAAAGAAAATGAGTAGAAAAATGAATAATGGCAAGTCTAAATTGTTTAAAAATCATGATGATATCAATAATAGCTAAAATGGAAGAGAGAGGTAAATTACATAAGCCTGGATAAATGCCAAATTGCTTATAAAATATTTTCATATGAAGAATTATTTAGCAAATTCACTAAAAATATTTAATATCATATTGCATCATGGAAGTTGGAAAAATATGCTACTTGAATCCATAAGAAATGATCAGCATAGTGTTTTAAAAAAGAAATATTTGTTTTGTTTCTCAACCATTACATTATGTTTCTCTTTGTCATTTGGAAGATTTTCAAGTGCACATCATAATGAGATCATGAGTCATATATTTTAGTCCATCCTAATCCAATTATTATTATTATTAATCACTTTCTATGGCACAAAGCATTTTATTGAGTACTGTGGAGGAAAGCAAGATGATATAGAACTGACTTGGCTGTCCAAACAGTCACACACTTGTAAAGAAAGCAGCTACATACACAGTGAAGTAGCAAATAAGACCAACAATTCTCCCTGTTTTTATGAGAGGAACAAAGGCTCTGGGAGTATAGGAGAGATACATTTCAGGTTGATGGTCGGGGAGGGATGTTTTATGACATTTATAGGATGAAGATGTATGAAGGGGGACCCGCCAAAACCAGAATTATCTTCTGGAGGGTGGGCCCCTTGTAGTACACACTTCCCCTGCTAGGTGAATGTTCTGGAAATCCATCTGTATCAGGGTACCAGCTGGTGTTGTTGTGAGAGGCTGCATTTAGCCTCAGTGAATTTTTTTTGAAGATTCAACACATTTGCCCATTTCATGATGGTAGGTTTCTGAGTGCACCTGCCCACGCTGCACTGAGTTCAGCAGGTTTTGATAAAAAATGGCATGACCCCTGTGCCCCACCTTCCCTATTCACCTGATCTGACCCTGAGCAACTTTTTCTGTTTCCCTAGATGAAAAAAGTCCTCGAAGGGAAACATTTTGCTCATGTAGAAGAGGTGAAACAAAAGGTATCCTCCATACCCACCTTACTAGGGGTAAGGTGGGTATGGAGGATAAGTAGGATATTCATAGACAGGTAAGGACCAGGAGTAGGAGGAGAGTGCTCCTGATAAAATGAACAGATAGAGCAAAGGCCAAGAATTAGGAAAGTTAAGGAATGGAAAATAAAATGGAATGAACAAAGAAGAGGTTTCATTAGGGAAGTAGAATGAGAGATAAAGCTGGAAAAATAGGTTGGGGCATTGGTGTGCTGGTAAATTAATACCCAGCTCTTCGGAAAGTCTGAATATGTATGATCTGCCAATTTGTATGATGCAAATATCATCACCATGGCCAATTTCAAGTTTCTAGCATATGTCACTAAACAGAATTGAGAAGAAATGCTCATATGGAGTCCCTGTAAATCCCACATTTGGGTCAAATTATACAAATTAGAATCAGGTACTAAACAAATCTCTTATAGGGGATGAGAAGTCACTGAAGGATTTTGAACAAGAGAATAGCATGATCAAATTTATATACTGTGACAAGAATTGGCAGCAGGTTTTCTCAAGGTCTAGAGAGAGAAAACCTAGATTGAGAAACCAAACAAAACAACAAGCTCAAGTGCTGCTGAGAGACAATGAAGGCCTAATTAAAAGTGACATAAAGAAAAAAAATTTGCATGTCAGAAAGCGTAGATGATTGATTGTCTATGGGGATGATGAGGACAGGAGAATTAAAAATAATTTTCAGATTTCTAGCTTAGGTGCCTAAGTGGATGGTAGTACAATTAGTCACTACAAGGAACAGAAGGGGAATGAATGTTGCTTAGGAATGGTTAAAATGGGGGATAGGGAGAAGATAATTTTTATGTGCTGAATTTGGAACCTATGAAATGACATTAAAATGTCACTGAGTAAGTTCATATTTAAAACTTTCTAAATTATGAGCCTTGTGCCAAAATATTATTAATCATATTTATAACTGTATAATATTCAGTATAGATGCACTATAATTTACTTATCCATTTTTCTCCAGTTGAACATCTCAATGAGATCTGTTTTATTCCTGTTACAAGTGATGCACTGATTCACACAGTTAGACCTAGGGCTTTTTCTTTATTATCCTGGATTATTTTGGATCACTAGGTCAAAGGGCATGCATATTTTGTGGCTTAATTAATATTGCTAATTTACTTTCCATAAAAGTTACACCACTTTATACCATTACCATAGAAGTATACTAGCCTTCACTGAATTTTTTTGGTCCAGCTTTATTGAGATATAATTGACATATAATATCATCTAAGTTTAATGTATCCAATAGGATTATTTGATACATATATTTAGCACTAGATAATCACCACATTAGGGTTAGTTAACATAAGTGCCGTGTGTGTGTGTGTGTGTGTGTATGCATGCACCGTGAGAACAGTTAAGATTTATTTTCTTAGCAACTTTGAAGTTGCTATATAGTTAACAATATAATATTGTTAAATGTGGTCACCCTGCTGAATATTAGATCTCCAGAACATAACTGGAAGTTTGTACCTTTTGACCAACATCTCCCAATTTCCCCCATCCCCAGCCCCTGGCGACTTCCACTTTATTTCGTTTCTATGAGTTTGGCTTTTTTGGATTCCACATATAAGTAAGACCTTATGGGATTTCTCTCTCTCTGTCTAACTTATTTCACTTAGCATAATACCTTCAAGGTTCATGCACATAATCTCCAATGGCAGAATTTCCTTCTTCCTCATGGCTAAATAATATTCTATTAGATATTAGATAGTATATTCTATATTAGTTTTTATCCATTTATCTGTTGACAGACACCTAGGTTGTTTCTTTTTTCTCTTTTGCTCTAAGCTACATCCATGTTGTCACAAATGGCAGGATTTCACTGATCTTTTTCTATTGTGTTTCTGGTCTCTAGTTCATTATTTCTGCTCTGATCTTTATTTCCTTCTTTCTGCTTACTCTGGGCTTACTTTATTTTTCTTTTTCTAGTTCCTTGAGGTATAAAGTTAGGTTATTTGAGGTTCTTCTTCTTTTTTCTTAACGTAGGTGTTCATTGCTATAAATGTCCCTGTTAGAATTGCTTTTGCAGCATCCCATAGATTTTTGTATGTTGTATTTTCATTTTCATTAGTATTGAGATTTTTTCCTTTAGACTTCTTTGACCCATTGATTTTTTAAGAATGTGTTGTTTAATATCCACATATTTATACATTTTCTAGTTTTTCTCCTATTATTGACTTCCTGTTTCAGACCATTGTGGTTGGAAAAGATACTTCAGATGATTTCACTTCCTTACATTTGCTAAGACTAGTTTGTGACCTAACATATGATCTTTCCTGGAGAATATTCCTTGTGTGCTTGATAGAATATGTATTCTTCCACTTGTGTATGGAAGGTTCTGTATATGTCTGTTAGACCCATCTGGAATAGACTCCAACATTTCCTTATTGATTTTCTGTCTGGATGATCTATCCATTGTTCAAAGTGGGATAGTGCAGTACTGTACTATTGTTGCATTGTTGATTTCTCCCTTCATATCTGTTAGTATTTGCTTAATATATTTAGGTGCTCCAATATTGGGTGCATATATATTTATGATGGCTATATCTCCTAGATGAATTGACCATTTCATATCATATAATGACCTTCTTTGTCTCTTGTTACAGCTTTTGAGTGAGAGTCTATTTTTTTCTGATATAAATATAGCTACCCCTGCTTTCTATTAGTTTCCACTTGCATGGAATATCTTTTAACATACCTTCACTTTGAGCCTATGTCTGAAGTCACTCTCTTTTAGGCAGCATGTAGCTGGGTCTTTTTTTTTATAACTCCAGCCACTTATAGCTTTTGATTGGAGAATTTAATCCATTTAAAGTAATTGTTGATAGGTAAGAACTTACTAATGCCATCTTATTGTTTCCTGGCTGTTTTGTATTTCCCTTGTTCATTTCTCCCTCTTTGCTGCCTTTCCTGGTGAATGGATGATTTTCCATAGTGATATTCTTTGATCACCTTTTCTTTATCTTTTGTATATGTATTGTAGGTTTTTGCTTTGCAGTTACCATAAAGCTTACAGAAAACATCTTATAGATTTAATAGCCTATATTAAGCTAATAACTTTGATCACATACAGAAACTTACCTTTTACTCTCCCCTTTATTTCCATTCTTTTATTAATGTCAAAATTACATCTTTTTTATTGTGAATTAATTAACAAATTATTTTAGCTACAAGACCTGTCTGGAAAAAGTCCAACCATTGTTAATATAACAAGAAAATTTTGCACGACATGGCAGTTAAGGAGAATGGACTGGAATGCACATGTGGGAACAATGACAACTTTGTTGTACTAGTCAGTGGGGGCAGTAGATATTGTTGAGTGACCGTGTGTACTGTGTGGCATCCCATTCAAAATGACTGAGCAAATAGAGCAACGAATCTGCATCAAATTTTGCATTAAGCTTGCATATTCCTCAGCAGAAACTATTCAGATGATTCAGAAGGCCACAGCTATGGGCCACTGGTGATTGGCAGCTTCATCACAACAACACATCTGTTCATGCATCACATCTTATGCAGAGTTTTTTGGCAAAACATCAAATCACCCAGGTGGCGTAGCCCCCCTACAGCCCAGATTTGGCACCCTGTGAATTCTGGCGTTTCTCAAAACTAAAATCACCTTTGAAAGGGAAGAGATTTCAGACTGTTGATGAGATTCAGGAAAGTACAATGGGGCAGCTGATGATAATTGGGAGAACTGTGTGAGGTCCCAAGGTGCCTGCTTTGAAGGGGCCTAAGGTGTCATCATTGTGCTATGTACAATGTTTCTTGCATCTACCTCAATAAATGTCTATTTTTCATAGTACATGGCTATATACTTTCTGGACAGACCTCATATAGTTAGTTTTAATGCTTTGTCCTTTAACCTTTATGTAAGTGTTACATGGTTAACACATCACCATATTACAGTATTAGAGTATTCTGAATTTGACTATAAATATCTTTACAGTGTTATATATTTTCATATGTTTGCATGTTACTAATTCGCATCCTTTCCCTTTGGCTTGAGGAACTGTCAGCATTTCTTGTAAGGCAGGTCTAGTAGTAAAGAATTCCCTCAGAATTTGTTTGGGAAAATTATTTTCTCCATTTCTGAAGGACAATTTGTCAAGTAAGTATTCTTGGTTGGCTGCTTTTTGCTCTTAGCACTTTGAATACATCATTGCATTCTACTGTGCTATCAAATTTCTACTGATAACTTGTTGGGCGTTCCCACCTTTGTTGAATTCTTGCCAACACTGAGTAAAGATCATTTTTTTAAAAAATTCAGCTAACAGATATAAAATAATGCCTTATTTAAAGTTTCATTTTATTTACCAAAAAGGTATAACATTAGCATGTTGACACTAATCAGTGGGCTTCTTTGTTATAATACATTTTCTAGTTATTTTGGTGAGTCATCAAGTTTCATGCTTTTGTTTACATTTAAGCTGTCATTAACCATTACTAACTACCTCAAGCAGTTTTTTGTTACCTTTAACTTAAGCTACCTTTTTTGTTTTTAAATTTATTTATTTTCAGTTTCCATTTCTATAATATAAGCTTCCATGTAAGCAAAAACCTTGTCTTTTCTTTTTTCTTGTTGTTTTTTTAAGATTGTATTTATTTATTTCTAGAGAGAGGGGAAGGGAAGGGAAAAGACAGGGAGGTAAACATCCATGTGTGGTTGCCCTTTGCGTGCCCCCCACTGGGGACCTGGCTCACAACCCAGGCATGTGTTCTGACTGGGAATTGAACTGGTGACCCTTTGGTTCATAGGCCCACGCCCAATCCACTGAACCACACCATGGGGATACCTTGTCTTTTCTTTTTCCACTATTGTAGTCCTGGTGCTGGGAGCAATGTCTGGCAACAAAATAGGCACTCAATAAATATTTTTGAAGAAATGATGAAATGACAGCCTAAGGCAGGCATCTCAGGGCATCATTTTATCAGCCATTTCCTGAGAACTCCTCTGTCACTTGAAATTGCATTTTTCCTTATAAACCTCATTATTTTCCATGAGTGTTTTAGACATTAAAAAATGAAATCAGTGTGTCCATACCTTGTTCAATTTTGTTTCTTTTATTCTTAGTGAGCCTATATTGATGTTGCCTAAAAACTACAGGTTGAAAGGAAAGGGATGTGACTTTTCTAATTAATCTCTCTGTCCTCTTCCCAAACACCTATAGCAATATCACAAACACTCTGGAGAGTTAAAAATTAACTTATAACAACAGTGTTGATAATGTGGATGTTACAAAGAAAAAAAAATGTCATTCTAGAAAGCTTTATAAAATTTTATTTTGCCCTGGCTAGTGTGGCTCAGTGGATTGAGTGTTGGCCTGTGAAGTGAAAGATCACTGGTTCAAATCTCAGTCAGGGCACATGCCTGGGTTGTGGACCAGGTCCCCAGTTGGTCGTGCAAGAGGCAATGAAGGCAACAGATTGATGTTTCTCTCTCACATCAATGTTTATCTCTCTCTCTTTCTCTTTCCCTTCCCCTCTCTCTAAAAAGTAAATAAATAAAATCTTTTAAAAAATAGAAGAAAATTGTATTTTAATAGAAATATAACATTGTGACAGTAGTCTTATACAGATTTAGGTCTAATTTTAGCATGAAATTTTGTTGACATACATTGAAAAAAGCCTGTGTTTCCTCTTATACAGAAATATACTCTCCGGGAATGGATAAATTACTACCAGAAACAAACTTTATGAATGTATCAAAGCATTTCAACACTAAAGAACCAAAATAATTTCAAGGCATGTAGCTGATTGAGAAACACCCAGATAAGCCTATATGCTTCCACTTACAACATATAATCATTAATTCATATATATGTGTGTGCATACATATACACACATATGAATATATGCAAGTACATATATACATATACATACATACATACACACAGAGTTAATTACTACATTCTTTTATTCATTTACACAGTTTTCAAATCTTTATCAACATCTACTATTTAATTTAGCACTATGCTTATATATTGCTTAACACAGAGTCAGTCAACCAGTTGAAAATATTTCTATATCTTCTTTGAAATTACTGTTAACATACCGATGTAGTGTTCTTTATAAAAATACTCATGCAGTACAATTTGTTCTTAGAAATGAATGTCAAAGGACACTTGGTGTCTCCCACTTACAGTTCAGTGGTTATATTAACAATTCCCACTTACAAAGGATTTTCAATTCACAAGCTACTTGTTCTAGATTTGATCATTTGCCTCTTGCAATAACACTTTGCAATCTATAGAAATTGGGCCTTTATTGTGATTTAGTCTCCAGGTAGAGACGTTAAGTTCAGATTGTCAGGTGAGACTACTGACAGATCATTTACTAGCAGGTGGGGAGCAGAGGTAGACTTGCGGAGCACATGTTTCCTTATACACGAAAAACTGCTTTTCAATAGTCAGGTGGTGAGAGCTACATTGCTTTCTTTGTACATTTAGGTCTCAAAAGGTGCAGAACTGAGTATAATACTGTAATAGTTTCTTCAATCCTTAGACACTTGTTTCCCTTTTGTTTTCTTAAATGTTATTATTCAATTACACTTTACATTCAGTATTATTTCATTTTAGTTTCAGGTGTACAACACAGTGGTTAGATAATCATATACATTACAAAGTGACCCCCTTGATATTTCCAGTACTTACCTGGCACCACACATAGTTATTACAATAGTATTGACTATATTTCCTAAGCTGTAATGGACATCCTTGTGAGTGGTTTGTACTACAATTTGTATTTCTTAATCTGTTCACCTTTTTCACCCAGTTCCCCAACACCCCTGCTGTCTGGCAACGACCAGTCTGTTCTCTGTGTCTGAGTCTCTTTCTCTTTTGATTGATCATTTATTTTGTTCTTTAGACTCCACATGTAAGTGAAATCATATGGTGTTTGTCTTTCTCTGACTGGCTTATTTTACTTAGCATAATACCCTCAAGGCCCACCCACACTGTCGCAAATGGCAAAATTTCACTCTTCTTTATGACTGAGAATATTTCATTGTATATATGTACCACTGCTTTTTTGCCCTCTCCTCTAATGATGGACACTTGGGTTGATTCCATAGCTTGGCTATTGTAAATAACACTGTGATGAACACAGGGGTGCAGATATTCTTTGCAATTACTGTGTTGAGTTTTTTTTTTTTATATGTTCCCAGAAGTGTAATCACTGAGTCATAGGCAGTTCCATATTTAATTTTCTGAGGAAACTCCATGCTGTTTTCCACACTGGCGGCACCAATTTGCATTCCCACCAACAGTGCACTGGGGTTCCCTCTTCTCCACATCCTTGCCAACACTTGTTTGTTGATTTAATGATGATGCCCATTCTGGGTTCCAGACAAGATGGAGGCATAGGCAGAAATGCTTCACTTCCTCGCACAACCAAAATAAGGATAACAACCAATTTAAAAACAAAGAGCAACCAGAACTGCCAGAAAAATCATTTGCATGGAAGTCTAATAACCAAGGAGTTAAAGAAACATTCATCCAGGCTGGTAGGAGTGGCAGAGATGGGCAACCAGGGTGGAGAGGACATTGCAAGGTAAGACAGTAGAGCATGCGGGCAATCCTACACTCACATGCAGATGAGCTTGGAGGAAAAACAGGGGAGTGACACAGATCATGAAACCCAGGGTTTCATTCAGTGCAGGAAACTAAAGCCTCAAAACCCCTGGTGGTAAAAAATCTGTTGGAGTTGAGGCAGCAGGAGAAACTCCCAGTCTCACACAAGAGTCCATTGAAGAGGCCCACAGGTTTTTAAAATGTACACAAACCCACTCACCTGAGAATCAGCACCTGAAAGGGCACAATCCGCTTGTGGGAAGTGAGGGAAGTGCTGGAAAATAGGACGAGAGCTGAGCAAGTGGCACTGTTCCCTCTCTGACCCCTCCCCCACAGTTGTCACAGTGCTGCTAAGAGGGTGGCCCCACCCCGCTGAATACCTAAGGCTCCACCCCTTACAACTTAGCAGGTACACTGAGACAAAGAAATATGGCCCAAATGAAACAACAGGTCAACACTCCAGAAAAAAGAACTAAGCAACGAGGAGACAGACAACCTATCTGATGCAGAGTTCAAAACACTGGTAATCAGGATGCTTCACAGAACTGATTGAGCTCAGTTGCAAAATGAAGGAAGAAATGACGGTAATACAAAGTGAAATAAAGCAAAATATACAGGGAACCAACAGTGAAGGGAAGGAGGCTGGGACTCAAATCAACGATTTGTAACAAAAGGAAGGAATAAATATCCAACCAGAACAGAATGAAGAAACAAGAATTCAAAAAGATGAGGAGAGGCCTAGAAACCTCTTGGACAACTTAAATGCTTCAACACCTGAATTGTAGGGGTGCCAGAAGGAGAACAGGAAGATCAAGAAATTGAAAACTTATTTGAAAAACTAATGAAGGAAAACTTCCCCAATCTGGCAAAGGAATTAGACTTCTGGGAACTCCAGGAAGCCCAGAGAGTCCCAAAGAAGTTGGACCCAAAGAGGAACACACCAAGACACATCATAATTAACTTACCCAAGATTAAAGATAAGGAGAGAATCAGCCCTGGCTGGTGTTCCTCAGTGGATTAAATGCAGGACTGTGAACCAAAGGATTGCCAGTTTGTTTCCCAGTCAGGGCACATGCTTGGGTTGTTGGTCAAGTCCCCAGTGGGGCCATGCAAGAGGCAACCACACATTGATGTTTCTCTCCCTCTCTTTCTCCCCGCTTCCCCTCTCTAAAAATAAAATAAATAAAATCTTTTAAAAAAGATAAGGAGAAAATCTTAAAAGCAGCAAGAGGAAAGGAGAGAATTACCTACAAAGAAGTGCCCATAAGGCTATCAGCTGATTTCTCAAAAGAAATCTTACAGGCAAGAAGGGGCTGAAAGAAATATTCAAAGTAATGAAAGGCAAGGACCCACATCTAAGATGACTCTATCCAGCAAAGTTATCATTTGGAATGGAAGGGCAGATAAAATGCTTCCCAGAGGAGGTAAAGTTAAAGAAGTTCATCATCACCAAGACCTTCTATGAAGTATTAAAGGGGACCTATCTAAGAAATAGAAGATCAAAAACTATGAACAGTAAAATGACAACAAACTCACAACTATCAACAACTGAATCTAAAAACCAAGAACAAAAACTAAGCAAACAACTAGAACAGGAACAGAATCATGGAAATGGAGGTCACATGGAGGGTTATCATTAGGGAGGGGGAAGGGGAGAATGGGGGGAAGGTACAGAGAATAAGAAGCATAACTGGTAGACAAAAATAGACAGGGTGAGGTTAAGAATAGTATAGGAAATGGATAAGCCAAAGAACTCATATGTACAACCCATGGACATGACCTAAGGGTGGGGGGAATGCTGGAAGGTGGGGAGTTTACAGGGAGGAGGAGCATAAAGGAAAGAAAAATTGGGACAACTGTAATAACATAGTCAATAAAATATGCTTAAGAAAGTAATGATGATAGCCATTCTGACAGGTGTGAAGTTATCTCTCATTGTGGTTTTAATTTGCATTTCTCTGAAGATCAGTGATGTTGAGCATCTTTAATATGTCTAACAACCATCTGTATGTCCTCTTTGGAAGAGTCCATTCTGGTCCTCTGTGAAAAAATACATTTTTTAATTGTAGTGTTTGGGGGTTTTTTGGTGTTGAATTGTATGAGTTCTTTATAAGTTTTGGATATTAATGCTCTACCAGATGTGTCATTGGCAAATATGTTCTTCCATTCAATAGGTTGTTGTTTCATTTTGTTGATGGTTGGCTTTGCTGTGCAAGAACTTTTAACTTAATGTAGTCCCATTTGTTTGTTTTTTCTTTTGTTTTCCTTGACTGAGGAAATATACCACAAAAAAACATTGCTAAGAGAAATGTCAGAGAATTTACTGCCTATGTTTTCTTGTAGGAGTTTTATGGTTTGGGGACTTACATTTAAGTCTTTAATCCATTTTGAGTTTATTCTTTAAAAAAAGATTTTACTTATTTTTAGACAGAGGGGAAGGGAAAGAGAAAGAGAGGGAGAGAAACATCACTGTGTGGTTGCCTCTCCTGTGCCCCCCACCAAGGACCTGGCCCATAACCCAGGCATGTGCCCCAACAGGGTATTGAACTGGTGACCCCTTGGTTTGCAGTCCAGTGCTCAATCCCCTGAGCCACAGCAGCCAGGGCGAGTTTATTCTTGTATATGGTGTAAGAAGGTCATATAGTTTCATTTTTTTTGCATTTATCTGTCCACTTTTCCAAACACCATTTATTGGATAAACTACCTTTATCTCACTATATGTTCTTGCCTTGTTTGTCAAATTTCAATTGACCATATAGGCATGGGTTTATTTCTGAGCTCTCTATTCTGTTACATTGATCTGTATGTCTGTTTTTATGCCTTGGACTATAGTTTGATATCAGGTAGCATAATACCTCCAACTTTGTTCTTTCTCAATATTGTTGTGGCTATTTGGGGTCTTCTGTAGTTCCACATAAATTTTGTTTTTTTTTAATCTTGTTCTTTGAGATATGTCATAGATATTTTGATAGGAATTGCACTGAATTTATAGATTTCTTTGGGTATGAACATTTTAATAATGTTTATTCTTCTTATTCTTGAACACAGTGTATGTTTCCATATATGTATCTTCTTTAGTTTCTGTCTTAGGATCTTATAATTTTCTGAACACAGGTCTTTTTCTTCCTTGGTTGTACTTATTCCTAGGTATTTTTTTTTTTTTTGATGCAATTGTAAATCAGGTTCTTTTCTCAGTTGCTCTTTCTGATAGTTCATTATTGATGTATAAAAATGCATCAAATTTCTGAATATTTATTTTGTATTCTGCTATTTTACTGAACTCATTGATCAGCTTTAGTAGTTTTTTTTTTTTTTTGTAGGACCTTTAGGGTTCTCTATATACAGTATCATGTCATCTGCAAATAATGACAGTGTTATTTCTTCATTTTCAATTTGGATGCCTTTTATTTCTTCTTCTTGTCTGTTTTTTGTGGCTAGGACTTGCAGTACTGTGTAGAATAAGAGTGGTAAAAGTGGACATTCCTGTCTTGTTTCTGATTTTAAGGGATTATTTTCCCTTTTCTTAATGGTTTCTTTCATTATTCTTTTATTGATATTTTATGTACTACTTTAATTTTCACCCTGACTGGCATGGCTCAGTTGGTTGGGTATCATTCCGCAAACTGAAAGGTCGCTGGTTTAATTCCCAGTCAGTGTACATGCCTGGGTTGCGGGCCAGGTCTCTGGCAGGGGATTGTGTAAGAGGCAACCAACTGCTGGTTCTCTCTCACACTGATGTTTCTCTCCCTCTCATTCTTCCTCCTTTCTCCTCTCCCTAAAAATAATAAAATCTAAAAAAAAAAAACAACTTAATTAACTTTAGAAGTAGATAAGATTTAAGATATTCATAACCATCACCCTTTCTTAATCTACTCCAGCCCTGTACACTCCTGTTTCACAAAAGAGACTTGAGTGCTCTGCTGTGGGACCTGCCCTTGTCCATCTGAGATATGTTTGTCTTGGTCATACCAACAAAGTCCTCATCCTGTTTGTTCTTTGAAAGGATAGATATGCCTCATCTTTAAGAAATAACTTCTAATAAATGTAAGAAAAGTTTTTGGGCAAATGCAAAAATATATATATAAAAAATTTATTTAAAAAGGACAAAAATAATGCCACCCATGAAAACTTGACAAATGTATAAAAGCCCACAAATTCATTCTAAATATGTCAGAAACTGGATATCTAAAGTCTTGGAACTGATAAGTTACTGAATGAGATTTTGGACAATGAGAAACTTTCCCCACTGTGTTTCGATTTGTGAAATGTGTGGCGCCTGGACTCTCTACTACCAAGGACAAAATGTTGTGTGGCTTTTGTCCTTGGAGGCAGAAGCTGAAGTTTCAAGCCCAATGTCCCACCAATCTCTGCTTTTGTTCCTCAGGTATCTATATATCTTGGCCTAAAGCATGTGGTGATTTTCAAATATAGTTCCTGAAGAAATTCTTTGAAGGACCTGGCCATTCCAGGTAGATTCCATTCCAGGAGCGGGAACTCATTTTTCTACTGTACTCAGCTGTTCTACCAGTGTGTCTCATTGGCTGAACTCAACTAGAAGCCAGCTTTTAAGGCAGGCTCAATGATATGGTTCTCAAAGGTCAGCACCCCAGAATACCAAGCAGAGCCAGAAAGGGGAAAAAATGGATCAAAGTAGTAAACAGAGTAACATCACAGAGGTATTCAACTGTTAATGTTGATTTTAAAACTATGTATTAAAGCTCTTAGTACTTTTTCAACTCCTTCACATCTACTTTTTCATTCTGTGATCACTTATCTTGGTCTTTGGACAGGCTCAGTATTGTTTTCTAGATAACCAGTTCTTTTATCTCAGTTGCTATGGATGGTAAGGTCCTGGAAACGTTCTTTACCTCCCTCCCAATCATTTATCTCTCAAGGTTTTTTGCACAGTCAGAGAGACTCTGCTAACAGTGCCTCTGAGTATATAACTAGCAAGCTATTATGTTTGATCAGAAAGTGATCTGAAAACTGATTGTGTTATGTGGCAAGAACATGGAGAAACAGATTTTCTGTTTTCCCTGCCTCCTTTCATTGCCAAATACGCAGAAGTTCCTGCAGCTTACTCTCCATGGGGTTTTCCAGTATAAAGCAAATGTGGCTTTCCAACCTGGCAAGGCCTCACTACTAGTAGTACTACCACCAGAAGTAATGGTTTTCCCAGTGAGTTACACAGTTATAATCATACTTTGGTCTCTGTTCTCAGAGTTGTTCTGGCTGCTTCCTGTTCCTATGTGATTATGTCTTCTTCTTCAGGTAAACATGACATGCAAAATGTCTGTGTGGCTGCAACACTCAGCAGTTCATTTGATTATTTTTCAAGTTTTGTTTTATTATGATAAGCATGTTTAATACGAGATCTATACTCCTGACAATTTTAATACATATGTGTACAATACAGATTGACTATAGGTACAAGATTGCATAGCCTATATCTAGAGCTTATTAATCTTGTTTAACAAAAATTGGGACTTACTAATCAGCAGGCATAAAGGTGCAGTTCAGCACTTGAAACCAAGTCCATACTCCCTAGATAACAATGCTTGGTTGTAAGGCAATAAAAGCTCCAGCTTTTTTGGTTTCAGATAATATTGCCTCAAGCAGAGCAAGACCCAGAAAGCAGCATTTTGGACATAGTTAAAATAATTCAGCTCCAAAGATGGGACTGCTGACAAGATTAGATAAGAGCTTCTAGAACTCAAGCACTATACTAGTCTGGAGTTCAGAAAATGACTTCAGGCTCCAAATAAATCAGGGTATGGGGAAAATACCAAAGCAGAGCCTGGTTGTTTTGACAGAGCAAACAAGAAAGCTGTGTTTTTATAGGTAAAATAGTACCTAGGTGTTCAACTGTGTACATTGGAACTCAGGTTTAGGATAATAAAACTACTTCTAGGCTATCAGCCCCTGGGGAACTGAGTTAACTGAGGTATTCCTTGACGAGGCCTAATTTGATTCAGAACTTGGACAATGTTAAACATACAGGGTACAATCATGTTTAATTATTGCCAGACACTATTAAAATACAATCACATTGCTTTCTTAATTTATATTATACTTATTCCATTATGAGTGAAGTTGCCAGAGAAAACAAAGAATGCCCAGTTAAATTTGAATTTCCAGTAACAACAAATATTTTTAGTATAAGTATGGCACTGGTAATATTTGGGATATACTTATACTGAAGAAAACACTGTGTATTTGAAATTCAAACTTAAGTGACCATCCTGTATTTTTATTTGCTAATTCTGGCAACTCTAATTAGGAGCAGCATTAAGCATCTCTTCATGCATTTCTCTCCATTTGGATAACCTTTTCCTGAAAACTGCCTGTTCATGCCCTTTGGCCATTTTCTTTTAGGTTGTAGGTGCTTAAATACATATTAGTACGAAAATTGTCTTCTGTACGCCATTTAAGATCCAATGATTTTTTTCTAGTTTTCATTTCATATATAGTATTTTTGCCAAAGTTTTACATTTTTAAATAAAATTTTATTTAATTATTTATTTTATTTTCAGACAGAGGGGAAAGAAGGAGAAAGAGAGGGAGAGAAACATCAATGTGTGGTTGCCTCTTACATACCCCCTACTGGCCCACAACCCAGAAATGTGCCTTGACTGGGGATCAAACCTGCGACCCTTTGGTTCACCGGCCAGTGCTCCATCCACTGAGCCACACCAGCCAGGGCCAGAGTTTTACATTTTTTAATTACAGGACATATCAACCCTTTCTTATATCATAGCAGGAAAACAGTCCCTCAGAGCTGTCCATGTCTTAATCCTCAGAACCTGTAAATATGCTAGAGTTCATGGCAAAAGGAGAATTAAGTGCAGATGGAATTAAGAATGCTAATCACTTGATTTTAAAATCGGAAGGCTATCCTGATTATACAAGGAGGCCCTTAAAGAGTGGAAGAGGGATGAGAAGAGAAGACCAGACAGAAATGTGACTATAGAGGAATGGTCAGAGAGATGCAACGCTGTTGCCTTTGAAGATGGAGGAAAGTGACTATGATCCAAGGAATGCAGGTAGACTCACTCACAGGGATGTCCAACCTTTTGGCGTCTCAGGTCCACACTGGAAAAAGAAGAGTTGTCTTGGGCCACACATTAAATACACTGTGACACGTAATCACATAAAAATGTCATCATGTTTTAAGTAAATTTACGATTTTGTATTGGGCTGCATTCATAGCCATCCTGGGCTGCATGAGGCCCATGGGCTGCAGGTTGGACACCCCCGCAGGTGAAAGAGGCAAGGAAATGGGTTCTCCCCTAAAGCTTTCAGATAAGAATGCAGACCTGTAGACAACTTGATTTTAGCCCCATAAGACCCATCTTCAGATTTCTGATTCCCAGAACTGTAATATAATTGTTTTCTGCTGTTCTATGCCATTACGTTCATAATTTGCTATAGCAGCAATAAAAGACTAATGCAACTTGTATTCTTCTAAACCTGTTTGTTTTAAAAAATGATGTTTAAATACCCCTTTCCCATCCTTACCTTATCCATAGCTGGCTGATTGTCCTGACTCAAATGAATCATGCTCCTATCTTACCATTCCCTCTATATACATTGCTCTTAGCACAGGTATTGTCATGGGTTGCCCTTCACTTCAGATCTTGGCCCACTGGTCACCTTGCAGAGAAGTCTGTGCTGAATGCTCTGTTATAATACTCTATGTAATAGCCTCCTTCTACCCTCAGCTAACCTCTGTTCCCTTACCCTAATTTTTGTTTCTCAAACACTTATCACCATATGCCCTTCAAAAGCAGTAGGTACTCAATGCATATTTATTGGGTGAACTAATGTGTTACTCTAGGTCTCTAGTTAAATGGAAGGGGTTCCCCAATATTTCCAGATGACTTTGCATACGGATTACAGAGTATGTACTCATCTGCCAGGAATCCAAATAAAAGTAAATATAAATGAGACACTATTTGGTACCTAAAGGTGGAGAGAAGTCACCTGTAGTTAGAGTTATTTGAAGTTGGGGGACTTTGAGCTCCTAACCATTGTAATAGAAATTGAAGGCTTATAGGTAGCTGATGCTTAGTATCCTAACATCCTTTGAAAAATAAAAATAATCTTAGAAAGAGGTTAAACCAATTTTCCATAGAGATTAAGTAAACACCTAAGAGGAAAGTGCTATAACTTTTATCCTTTGCTTTTCCAGATTAAATAATATATGAACTCTCTGGTTGATTGGACTGATGCTTACAAGATTCATTGGAAAGAAAGAATATCAAAACTTCTAAATTAAATCTCACTGTCACTTTAGAAGTTTTCTAGGCTGATGGCCAGGGATGACACATGGAGCAGGATGGAGCACAGGAAGAAGCTATAGGCCAGTGTTTCTGGAGTAATAGCTGAACATATGTAAGTATGAATCAAAAGAACTATGACTATAAACTTAAACGTGTTAGAGAAAGCCAGGTCCTTGTGGCAACAATGAAAGTGAAAACCTTGGTAGACTTAAAATGCCTTTTCTCCAACCATACTTTGATATTTCTCTCCCTTTCTCCTTCCCTTTCCCTCTAAAGATAAATAAATAAAATCTTTAAAAAAATAATTTAAAATGCCTTTTCTCAGTTCTTACTCTCCCTGATATTTGGAAGGAAAAATGATCTTTGAGTTATATTCAGTATTAAAATGGGAGTAAAGGAATGGACAGGGATCAAACGAGAAACTACAGAATTTCTGTTTACATGGTATGATAGATACTTAGAAAAAAAAACAGATTTGATTGATTTTTTTACCCAAAGCTGATGAAAATACATCACATTGATTATGCATGATTTTTTTGTTGGTTATATTTTAATGGTCTGGTTTCGTGCCTCCCCCAGTAGGTGGTGAGTATGTTGAGAAGTGTTGTACTTTATTCACCTCCCTGTCAGTTCTTAAATAGTGCTTGGCATATAATAACAGTTCCCACTCAGCATATGCTTGATCAAGGAATAAATTAATTATTTCAGCAAAACATCCAGAAGAAGGGGGTGGATTTTAATGGGTTTGCCAAGTTACTATGTATTCTTTCTTGTTTAGGATGACCACTGAATTTCAAAGCAAAAAAGAAAATAAAGAGGAAAAAAGCAGAAAATTACTTCATTGAATCAACACGTATTTAGGTGTGCAAAGTTGTTTAAGAGATACTAAAATTCAAAAAAAAGTGTTCCCTGACTCTAGCACTATGAGAATACTGAATTATACCAAAATATTAAGTTTTAATGGTTAAGATATCCTATTTTATTCAAACCCTTTGGCCAAATAAAACTTACTTTGAATTACATGTGTAGGTTGTTTGTCCAAATGCTTTATAATGCATACACACTTTGAAATGAATGGCAACTGTGTTTCTGCACTTAGATGTCTTTTAACTAAATATTCATTAGTGGATAGAGTCTCTCTTGGTGACTATATTTACCATTTGCTCTAAAATGACTTACCCTGGAAAAGTAAATGCACCTGGTGTTAAAGTATACCTTGTGCAAATCACACTTTCATTCTGTACTTTTGTGATTCATATATATTTTTAGAGTTAAAATATTTCTGGAATAGTCTAATGCTACATTTTCCCCCATTTGGTATTTTTTCTAATTTATTTCTCAATTTTAGTCTACATCAAAAAGAACATTTTAAAATTAAACAAAAATGATATTTTTGCAAAAGAAATAAAACCCTGCATCATTCAAGCATATTTCAGTTTCTTTTCAATATGTATAACATAAATAGATAGACCAATTTTTATTCTAAACAATGACCTAAAAAAATCAACCTGTATATATGAATAATATTACCTCCAAAATATGAGCAAACAGTGTGAGCTATTATGAGAATGTTCAGGTAAAAGATATTTTATCTAGCCAACTGAACAAAAATTTTGAACACTAGAAGACAATTCATTTTATCAAAAATATTCGTAAAGTTATGCCCTAAGTGGTGTAGCTCAGTGGGTTGGGTGTCGTCCTGCAAATGGAAAGGTTGCTGGTTTGAGTCCTGGTTGGGGCACATGCCTGGGATGTGGGCCAGGTCCCTGGTTGGGGCTCTTGCAAGAGGCAACTGATTGATGTTTTTCTCTCTCATTGATGTTTCTCTCCCTCTCTTTCTCCTTCCCTTCACTGCTCTCTAAAAATAAAGAAATAAAATCTTTTAAAAATATTTGTAAAGTTATCAAAAATTGTCCACAGTATGACATAAGAGAGAAATGTAATGAAGCTCTTAGATTTCTCTAGAATAAGGCAGTTTGAAGAGATTGGTCTGCAGAAGTGAGAGATGTATAAAACATCGGAAGTTGCTTTGTGAAAAATTTGGTTAAGTCACAAACAGTATTTAATACTCCGTTTATAGAGCCTCACTGAGTGAGTCTCACCAGACATCAGAATTTATTTAATGGTTGTTTGACTGTGGGACAGATTTTTAAGTAGAGCAAAAATCTCTGGTATAGGAGAAGGAAACTACGTCACTTCAGTGGCAGAAATGGTAATGGGTTACACCAGTGAAATCAGGAATATGTATAAGTAAAATATTGGAAAACAGCAGACAGAAAAAGAAGAAAGCAAAGTATTTGCACTCTTACGACCAGAACGAGGTAAGTCAAAAACATAGTTGGGTTTGACCAAATGAAGCAGAACTTATAATTGAGACTGAACTGCAGGGACCCCGCTCCGAGTTGTCCTGGCTATTTCCTGCCACAATTATATGAAAAAAAGTTTATTCAAATGAAATAAATAGTAAACAGAAATTTGATCAGTAATCAGAGTAAAATATGATCCATTCAGTTCCAGTATCAGGGAAAGACTTTTGCAAGGGTTCAAGAAATAAAGTACAAGATCATACAGAGACATTTAAATTATACATACAATAATTGTAGTGGACCTGCATAAAAGAACAAATTTTTAGATACCACAGACTGTTGTGCAACTGACTTTATCTTAGTCAATGTCAACAAACTAAGTATTTCATGAGTTCATGTCACCATTTCTCTTCCACACATGGCCATTGTTACATGAGAGGAAACCTTAGCACTGATAGAAGGTAAAGTTTCTTGCCTTGATGTGGCGGTTTTTGGAAACCAGTTTGGGTTGCTAGCAATTGTGGCAGCTTGTTTCTTTGATTGAGCTCCACAGTGTTTAATGTAACCCAAGGGAATTGGTCCCATCCTAAGGGGATAGAATAGGGACACAGGAGATTCAAGAATGTTTTAAACCATTTTTTGGGTGTCAAAGACTTCAATATGTATTTGGGAATTTTTGCTATTGAGACTGACAGCATTGCTTATGGCATTTTCTTTACAATTACTTTTAAGATACATATCTCTCAGAACAGCTCAGTTAAGGAAGGTTTTTGTAGGGGAGATTGCTTTTTTGAAGTTTTACAGCTGCACTGACAGGCACAAAGAGAAGTTTAGTGACAAGGTCAGGCAGTGATTCGCAGAGCAGCAAGGGTTGTGGGTCCCATCAGATGTCAGTGGACCCACTTTGCTTGTAAATCACGGTGCTTTGCACTGGAAAAGACATGGCAATATTTGCTTAAGGGTATATTTTGAAATTATCTTTTCTTAGACAACACGAGTCTCATGGATGTTTTTGCAATACTCTACCAGTATCTCTTAACCTCTGAGCTATTTAAAAGCCAGTCATGCATTATTCTCACAGAAAGTCATTTAGGCACTTTTGTGTGTATGGCAAGAGACTGTTTGGGAATTCAGAATGTGCTGTGCAAAGACATGCTAATACACTCAAATACATGCAAAGAATTATTTCTGGTGTTATTTAAAATGATCACCCAGTAAATGTATTGTTAAATACAAGACTACTTCTCTAGCCCTGGCTGGTGTGGCTCAGTGGATTAAGCATCGGCCTGTGAACCAAAGGGTTGCCTGTTCTATTCCCAGTCAGGGCACATTCCTTGGTTTCAGGCCAGGTCCTCAGTAGGTGGCGTGCAAGGGGCAAGCACACATTAGTGTTTCTCTCCCCACCCCCCTTCTCTTGTCTCTAAAAATAAATAAAATCTTTAAAAAAAAAGGAATACTTCTCTAAGCAAAGCATGTTTCAGATTGAATTTATTTATTTAGTATTAATTTATTGAGCTCCATGTCAGATAGGTTAGGCAAGGGTGAATTAAAAACCAGGAAAACAGCCCTAGCTGGTGTAGCTCAGTGGATTGAGCACCGGCCTGCGAACCAAAGGATCGAGGTTTGATTCCCAGTCAGGGCACATGTCTGGGTTGCAGGCCAGTTCCAAGCAGGGGATACACAAGAGGCAACCACACATTGATATTTCTCTCCTTCTCTCCTTCCTTTCCCCTCCAAAGATAAATAAATAAAAATCTTAAAAAAAAAAAAACAAAAAACAAGAAAACATAGGCCTGAGCCTCAGGGAATTTGCAGTCCCCAAGAGTGATATACTAGGAAGCAAATGCTGGAGTTCAAGGTACTACTAGAGGGTGGGTGGGAGTGGCCCCTGCCTTAGCCTTTCTCATTCTAAAGCTAAGCAGTCCCAGAAAGATCCCACAGGGGTTAATGCATTAGTGAATGGTCAGGCTGATATGTAGCAGCAATAAGTAGAAACTGCATGTGCCACTGAATGTAACCATGTGGCAGAAGGAAATGTGATAGATGGATTTCATGATGCCCAGCAAATTCCTTCAGTGTTCCGAGATTTAAAATATATATATATATATATATATATATATATATATATATATGAAAGAAAAAATGTTTGAATATCTTCCAAAGTTCCCTCAAGCAGTGTTATCTAGATTACTATCTAGATTAATAACCAAGTGAGAATTCTTAGTGATCTGAAACATCTAGATAATCTGGGTTATTAGTTGAAATTGTATGTGGCCAACAGTATATGGAATTGCTTGAAAGTGAAAAACGGTATTTAATGGAATGGTTTGCATTTTGAAACTTTACATTATAAGGTAGGGCCAAAAACGTCTCTTATTCTGGATCCCTTTAGTTTTACTGGCCCCCAAATACATCTAAGAGAATAAATATAAGCCAGTTTTAAATTGCTATCCCCCAAAATCCTACGCTAAATTCAAGTCCTGAAGTTTTTTCCTACTAAGTAGAAGAGTCTAGTGTGATTATAAGAATCCTCACTAATAAAATCCATACACTTTCTACTAAACGTATTGATTACATTTTCCAGATGGTCCTTGAGATTCTTTTTGAAGTTGCTTCCAGGCCAGCAGTGTCAACAGCAATAGGCCACAATGAGTTTCAACTTAATACATTTCTCGGCTTAACTCCTATGATACTTTACACTTGAATAGATATGACATATCTTCTGGCAATATTTATATGAGAATAAGATATTAAATAATATGTAACACTTCAAACTTCTTTGACTGAACTGTTTCCATGGGAACCAAAGACATGTACTGAAAATTAAATGTGATTTTTGTTCTGTGTTGGATAGGTATGAGGCATCTTCTTGGAGATTCTGCTGTGCAAGAGCTAAAATCACTAACTCCATTAACTATAGACATTAATTGCCTAACTGAATTTCTTAAAGGTCAAGGGAAGAAACATAAAATGTAGTTTAGGCAATTTCACTTTAAACACATCACCTTTATAAAAGGTGAAATCAAAAATTCTAAACTACCAGTAGTACAAAATGGTTGCAGGTATTTTCACTTTAATGATAACACACAGATTAAGAACCAAGGAGACTCATTCTAATTTAACCTATACAACAGATGGTAGGTTAATGTTGTGATTAATTTAGAATTGTCCAAAAAGAGGAATAAATTATTTTAATAGATTATCGTAGTGAGATATTTACAAAGATAGCATTCTGATTGTGGAGAAGACAAAGAATTCCTTCCAGTCCTAGAAGAGGTTATGATATTTTTTTTCCTTTTGTTTTTTTCTTCCTCTCCCTTTTTTTTCCCATGAATAAAGTTTTGATAAGATTCTAGTATCTTGTCAAGCATATTAGAGGAATATAAAATACCCTGCCTTCAGAGAACCTTCAATCTAGTGACAGAGATTTATAAGTTAATAGAAAATTAGAATAGTGGTCATTATGTGTGCTTTTCGGAGCAGGATTTTCCTTTTGGATTTCTCTTTGAATCTTTCATCTCAACACTGAGCATTGTGCCTGGTACTAGGAATACTCAATATATTTAAATATGTTCACAAATGTTAGAAGAAATTAATGTATGATATCTTTAGACATTAAGCTAGTCCAATATGTAGCTAAATATAAAATTAAGCAGTAAAAATGATAAATAGGACAGAGGTTCAAAAAGTACAAACCACTGAGTGCTAGAGAAGTTTTTTGTTTCTTGTTTGTTTTTTAAAGCCCTGACTGGGCAAACTGACAGGTTGCCAGTTTGATTCCCAGTCTGGGCACATGTCTGGGTTTTGGGCCAAATCTGTGGTCAGAGGTGTATGCAAGAGGCAACTGATCATTTCTCTCACACATGGATGTTTCTCTCCATATGTTTCTGCCTCCCTCCCCCTCTCTCTAAAAATAAATTTTTTAATCTTAAAAGAAAGGTTTTCAGGACTTCCAGCCAAGATGGATGTGTAGCTGGTCACACTGAGCCTCCTCTCACAACCAAGATTAAGGACAACAAAAATATAGAACCAAAAAAAAAAAAAAAAAGAAAAGAAAGAAAACCCAACCAGGACAGAGAGAAATTGAATTATACGGAAGTCCGACATCAGTCACCCAGACCTGTAAGAGGGGTGGAGTCCGCGGCCTGGGGAGTTGGGTCACAGTGCTGGGCACACGGTCACCCCCCAGGCACACAGGCTGCAGCATTGCTGAATGGGAGCAGACCCAGTGTGGCACGCAAGGTGGCTGACCGCAGACACAAATTTGCACACAGATAAACCAGGCAAAAATGGGCAAAGGACAGACTGCGTGATACAGGGCCCTAGCGCCAGAAAGTGAAGCCTAGAAGCGCCCATTGAAAATACTTGTGAGGGCTGAGGTGCCGGGAGGGAGTCCCAGCCTCACAGGAGGGTTTGTTGGGGAGACCCACGGGGTCCTGGAGAGTGCGCAGGCCCACCCACATGAAAATCAGCATCAGAGGGGCCCAATTTGACGGGGGAAGGAGGCTGAGGAGACAGGAAGCTGTGAGAGAGCTCAGAGCAAGCGCCATTGTTCTCTCTCAGACCCCGCCCCCACATCTAACATCACAACCCAGTGACTGAGCTGCCCCACCCTGGGGAGCACCTAAGGCTCCGCCCCTCACTATGTAACAGTCACGACCAGACAAAAACAGAAAGACCAAAACCAAGGATGGCTCAAAAGGGAGAACAGTCCGAGGCCCTCGAGCTGATTCATCTGAGCGACCAGGAAGTGGTCAACCTATCAGAAGCACAGTTCAAAGCACTGGTGATTAGGAGGCTCACAGAATTGGCTGATTTGGGTCGCAAATTAGATGAACAAATGGAGGCTACAATAAGTGAAATGAAGAAAAACGCACAGGGAACCAATAGCAATGGGAGGAAAACTGGGACTCAAATCAATGGAGTGGACCAGAAGGAAGAAACAAACATCCAATCAGAAAAGAATGAAGAAACAAGGATTCATAAAAATGAGGAAAGGCTTAGGAACCTCCAGGACATCTTTAAACATTCCAACATCTGAATTATAGGGGTACCAGAAGGGGAAGAGGAGGAGCAACAAGTGGAAAACTTATTTGAACAAATAATAAAGGAGAACTTCCCCAATCTGGCAAAGGAAACAGGAAGTCGAGGAAGCTCAGAGAGTCCCAAAGAAGTTGGACCCAAGGAGGAACACACCAAGGCACATCAT
>PVKU01002315.1:165328-234706 GCA_004027475.1 Anoura caudifer | reverse complement strand
GTAGGTAGAAAATAGACAGGGGGAGGGCAAGAGTAGTGTGGGAAATGTAGAAGCTAAAGAACTTATGACACATGGGCATGAACTAAAGGGGGGAATGTGGGTGGGAGGGGTGTGCAGGGTGGAGGGTAATGAAGGGGGGAAAATGGGACAACTGTAATAGCATAATCAATAAAATATAATTAAAAAAAAAAAAAGAAGACAGGAGAAGTGAAGATCTTGGTACGAAGGACTCAAGTGTAGAATATTATTCTTTAAAAAAAAAATTCAAAGATTTTATATGGCAAGGATAGTAACAAATGGTATTTTGGAGCCCTGTGACATGTTAATAAAAGCAATAATTATAGTAACTCTCCTTTATTGCATGTCTACAGTATTATGCCACACACCGTTATAGGTACTCGAAATATAGGTCTCTCCCAAATGCTGGTGATAACCAAATTTGTATTTCTACTCCAGACCTTGAACTCCTAGCCTGAATATCAAGTTGTATATTGGATGTTTCTTCCTGGAAAAGCCTCTCATTGAACATGTCTGAAACTGATCTCCACATACCACACCCAAGCCAAACCTGTTGCTAGTCCTACATTCCCTTTCTTGGCGATGGGCCTCACTCACCACCCACTCAGCAGTGCAAGCCAGGTGCTGGGAGCCACTTGGACTCTACTCTCTCTGCCACTTCCCACCTCCCAACGTTCACCCACTTTCCATCTCTCATGGCCTCCCATAATTGCTGCCTTGAACTTGGATCCGTTCAAGTCCTCACCACTCTTGCCTGGACTGGGCAGGGGTCTCCCAGCTCCCTATCTCCTGGCTACACTGCTGCCAGAGCTCTGCTTTCTGTTTCTTTTCTTTCTTTTCATTGGAGAAAGAATATACTTTTGGATGCAAGCCTAACTTTCCTTTAAATTGTGGTACATCTGATATATAGCTGAAAAAATAGAATAATAAAACAAACAGCTGTGTTTTGAATACCAGTTTTATCAAAATCTTAACCTTGTCATATTTGCAATTTTATTTTTTTAATGAAGTTATATAGGTATAGATACTTTAGCCCACTGTGACTAGCCTGCCCCACACCCCAACACACTCTAGTGAATTTGCTATTAAGCTCGTGTATGTTTCATGCTTTCTCATGCTATGAATTGATTTAAAAAAAAAAAAAAAAAAAAAAAAAACAACTTCAGCCCTGGCTGGTGTGGCTCAGAGGATTGAGCGCTGGCCTGCAAACCAAAGGATCGCAGGTTCAATTCCCAACCAGGGCACATGCTTGGGTTGCAGGCCAGGTCCCCAGTGGTGGGCATGAGAGAGGCAACCACACACTGATGTTTCTCTCCATCTCTTTCTCCCTCCCTTCCCCTGTCTAAAAATAAAATAAATAAAATCTTTAAAAAAAAAAACCACTTCAAGCATCGCTTTGCAGGTTTTTAAACTTTACCGAAATGACATCATACTGTATGTACTCTGCAACTGCTTTCTTTGCTCAATTTTACTTTTCTTCCTGTTGACACATGTTGCCCTAATTCATTCGTTTTAACTACCATGTGGTATTCCATTAGGTGACTATGCCACAAATTATTTATTTAGTTCCTGTTGAAGGATGCTTAGGATTTTTCGCTAATGCAAAAAGTGCACCATTACTCTCTTGGAGCAGATGTTTGAGAGTTTCTCTAGGCTATATTCTCAGGAGTGGCATTACTTTCCTGGTCCCCTGAGCCAGGGAGACAAATAGTTTCCTGCCTCCCTTTCTCTAATCTGCACTGCTGCCAGAGTAATTTTTCTGAAGTGTAAAGCTGATCCTGTCACTCCCTTGCCTAAGTCCCTTTGATGGAACAAACCTGCCATTCCTCAGTAAGACATTCAAGGCCCCTGTGCCCTGCCCCTGCCCCTTCACCAGCCTTCACTCCCGCAGAACTGCTCTCTGCTCCCCATAGCCTGGGTGCACGTCCAACCCCCTTGCACATTCTCCTCTCTTTCTGGGACTGCCATGCCCTCTCCCCATCCCCTCCATTTTTCTTAGCAAGAAACACCTATTTTTCAGGGTCTCCTACTCACTGAAACATTTTCTCACCTGCCAGCGGTCACCAGTTTGAATCCCATCTGGCTTCGATACTTACTAACTCGGGCAAACTTGAACCCTCTCTGAGCTCAGTGTTCTCATCTGCAAAATGACAATAATAATGACACCTACCTCATATGCCTGTCATGAGGGTTAAATTTGGTTATTGATATTGACTTTGGTTATTAAATTTGACCTTTGATTTAGAGTACTTCATACAGTGCTTGCCAATAAATGTTAGCTCTGCACATTTATTTATTAAAGTATTTTATTAGAATTATTTCTCTTTGTTGCTGTTAGTTATTTCTTTACATATTTCCCTCACTCTACTAACCATCTGAGAACATGTCTAATTCACCCTTATAATCACCAGCACAGGGTCTGACATAGAAAAGGCATAAAATAAATGTTGAATGAATAAATCAATGATATTTGGGTTCTCAGACCTGTTGGTTTAAAAAAAAAGATTCAATACCTTGTCATAGATGGTATCATATTTCCACAGAAAAATACAAATTCTAATGACCTGATTTTCATTTCCCTTTACTATCAGGGCTTTCTTACAATAGCTTCCTGCCTCATTTCTCTAGGTTGGTAATGATTTGTGCAAGCTGGCCAGGAATTCGTATTAAAAGAACCTATTTTGCCACTTCACTATTACCTAAGGAAAGGGTTTATTTAAAGCAAAAACCCTAGGCACCACTGTTCATTTGATTTTTTTTGCTTACTTACAATCTTATGGTAGAATGAATTAGTACTGAGAATGTCAATGAAAAGGCAGGGACAAATTCTGAAATCTGAAGATCTATGAATGTGGATTCTTCAGTAGAAATTGCAAATAAAACTGCTTCTGCTCTGGAAGGGGGAGTGACTGGAAATGAGAGATGGGGAGGGAGACAACATCCTTTACTTTAGCCTTCTTTCGTCTGTCTCCGTCTTCTTCAGCCTCTGGAAACACGGAGCAAACCTCAGGATGGGGCGCTGCAGGGCTCCTCCAACACTGCCGTCAGCCCATGCTGCTGCCTTCCTGCAGGACAGTGGCCCGATGTGCCCCCGCCCCGCCCCCACCCCAGCCGGCCTGCTAGCTGCCTTCCTCCAGCTGGTTTCTGCCCTCTGCATCCCCCACTCCCACCCCTAGCAGCATTCCTGCCTCCGAGACAGCTCCCCCAAAGCAAATTGCCACTCTGCCTTCTGAAATTCAAATTTAATGGGCTGTTCTATATTTTTATTTGCTCAATCCAGTAACTCTAAACAGAGATCTCTTAATTCCGGGGATAGTAAATCCTACCCTACACCCAGGGTGGCACCAGTACTGAGTCAGTCATGATCTTCTTACTCCCCTTGGTTAAGGATTGGTCTGATAATGGTTTATTACACAGCTATGATTCTTGAGAGGAAGGGGAAATCTATTGAAAAGAAAAGTTTTACAGACAAGCCCCATACTTTACCCTCTTCTTCCTGCCTTGAAAACAAAATTCAGAGACACAACAGTTATCTTTTCACCGAGGGGCAGCAAACATAGGGAAAAAGAATGATCCAGTCTGATGGTCCTCAGAGAATCGTCCAAGGACCCTTGCGGGCCCCTCATGCCCTTTCAGGGGTTCTCATAATCATCCCTTTTCCAACTCTCATCTATATGAGGCCAGATTTCCTTCACACACTTCAACCAAATGCCCATGGCCCAGCAGACTGACTGCAGAAAGGAATATGAGAATCTAGTTCTTTATTAAGCAAGACATAAAAGAGATTTGCAAAACAATGCCAATCTTCTCACTGATTTCCTTTTTTGTTTTGGAAGTATAGTTATTTTTTCACAAAAATATGTTCATACGTAATGGGCTTATTATTATTTTCAAATCAACTAATAATTTTTTTAAATTTATAAGTTCTCCAATAAGGTAAGTATCAATAGATAGAACCCACATAAACAAAACTTCTTTGGGGGATCCTCAATAATTTTTAAGCCTATAAAGAGGCTGTAGACCCAAAAGGTTGAGGTCCACTGACCCAGACAACAGTCCTGACAACTTAAGCTACTCAACTGCTGTTAGCAACTATAAGCCTCTGGAATTCTTGTAATGAGAAACGTTAACCCGTTTGCCTCCTGGCAGCTGATCACAGCCTCAAATGATTTCTGAGTTAATTCAACAATGAGTGGTCATTAATGAGGCACTTTTTAAAACCAATCAATTGAAAAGATAGTCTTAATTACCCATGGTTATTGACTAGTAATAAAATGAAGTAATAAAATGACAAGGTCATAACTATGTGAAATATTATTTCCAGAAAGAACAAGACAAATTGAAATCTTTCAAAGACACAAAAGGGTAACTTTGGAAATTTGCCTCAGGATTTTCACTGATAGTCTCCTTATCTCTAGACAGATATCTTCAAAATAAGTATTTAGTACTCATATTAAATATATGGAATTAAATACAGAATAATTGAGAACAGAGGGTGTCTTCTATAGTTCCTACCTAAAGAATGCACCTTGAGGGCTTTTAGGACCTTATTTACATTCTTTGATCTTGAAGCTTCTTCATTACAGATAGTATCATTGGGCTCTTTTTTCCTTTTGCTTTTCTGACCTTCTTATTTCTGACACATGATAATTACCTTATTCTTATAACACACCTGTGTCTTTTCTTATGCTGTTACCCTTTATACCTGCACCTTTGAGCATCCATTCATACAGTATTAGCAATGAGGCTTAAGTGTTACCCTGGTTATATGAAATATTTTTAATCCTTCCTCATTTTACCAACAAAGGCATAACTTCCTGTCACTTCTACAACAGTGGAGAATAAAGCAAATATTTTGGTGCACTTTTAGATAGCAGCACTGAAACTAAAAAAAATATAAAGCTGGTCCTGATTTTGATGGAAACTGCTCATTAGGGAATTTGGGCGTGGAGATAAGATAAAAAGGACTACATTCAGAGCTGCTATACTTTAAAAAAACTACTTACCAGTACAAATTCTTAGCTCATTAAACTGATAAGAGCAGCCTGCATTGAATATGTTTTTTTTTTTAATTATCTGTTTGTTCTGGAAGGAGCATACAACTATCTCATTCAAATCCCATAGATGCTCACAGGTAAAATGTAGAAAATGTGGCATTATATGAAAAATTGTTTACCAGCTTCATCTATTGAGAGCCCCATAATTTTCATGGACTAGTTTACAATGAAAAATTAACCGTTGTCTTCACCTTGCATTCTAAAATAATTATTATTACCCTGGCTGGTGTGGCTCAGTGGATTGAGCACCAACCTGAGAACCAAAGGGTCGCAGGTTTGATTCCCAGTCAGGGCACATGCCTGGGTTGCAGGCCAAGTCCCCACTATGAGGTGCATGAGAGGCAACCACACAGTGATGTTTCTCTTTCTCTCTCCTTCCCATCCCCTCTCTCTAAAAATAAATAAATAAAATCTTTTAAAAATAATAATAATAAAATAATTATCATAGACATTCATACATCTTCCCATGTACTAATAAGAAACCTTGGGAAAGCTGGTCTTTTTTAAAGCTTTAATCATTTTTTTTATTGTGGTAAAAAAAATGTACCATCTTAACCATTTTTAGGTGTACAGTTTGCTAGTGTGAAGTATGTCAATGCCGTTGTGCAACCAATCTCCAGAATTTCATCTTGCGGAACTGAAACTCGAAGCTCATTGAACAATAGCTCTACCTTTTCCCCCTCTCCCAGGCTGCTGGCAAGCACCAGTTTCTTTTTATGAGTTTGACTATTTTAGATACTGCATGTAGGTGAAACTACACATTAATAGTTTGTGATTGGCATATTTCACTCAGTGTAATGTACTCATGGTTCACCCATGTGGTAGCATGTGTCAGAATTTCCTTCCTTTCTGAAATCTTACCTTCTGTGACAGCGTGGATGGACCTGGAGATTATGCTAAATGGAATAAGCCTGTCACAGAAAGACAAGTACCATATGATCTCTCTCATATATGGAATCTAATTAGCAAAATAAACTGGTGAACAAATAGAAGCAGAGGCGTGAACACATGGAACAGACTGACAGCTGCCAGAGAGGAGGGGGAAGGGGGACTGTGTGAAAGAAGGCGAAGGGCTTAGCTAGAGAACACACATGCATGACACATAGACACAGACAACAGCGTGGTGATGGCCAGAGGGAAGGGCGACAGGGCCCTTAGTGGAGGTGGCAAAGAAGAGGAAATGGGGACATCTGTAATAGTGTCACCAGTAAGAATAAATAAAGAAAAAGAATTTCATGTGTTTATTGGCCATTTGTACATCTTCTTTGGTGTGATGTAATTTCTTAGATACATATTTTCTAATTATTGACCCTCAATAATAATAATAATGTGACTTAGTCTATTAGCATGTAATGAGTACCTTCTACTATGCCTAATACACCATATGCATGCCAGCTAGACAGCTGAGGTGACAATGGAAACGAAGTTTCTTAAGTGGAGGGAGTAAGATGGGAATCTTCCATGCAGCTGAGATGGACAGTTGTTGTCTTCCTGAAACTCTTCCAGCTTCCAAGCACTTGCAGAAAGCAATTGATGGCCATCAATCAGGGGCAGGCGTTTCCTGGCAGTTGCAGCAAGGATTTCACAGAATTAGAGTCACATATATTATAACAAGAGCCATAAAAATGCCGTCCTTGGATACTTGGTACTTTAAATTTGCACTCTGAGCGATTTCAGACAGGGAAACAAAGGATTCCTTGCAATGAGGGCTTCTGTTCTGACAGTAGAAAGTGATGCAGTCATCACTTAGTACAGACAGGTCTGAAGACAAGCAGACAAGAGAGTGGCCCAGAACCAAGGCAGACACATTGCCCGTGGCCCAGCTGCCTTATGGTCTCACCAATATCTAAAGGCTACAGGGTCCCAGAGTTGCTTATTCATAAATTTATTCATCAGCTATGAACACATAACCTACCATGTGCCAGATGCTGGTTTAGGATCACAAAGGTGAACAGAACATGTCCCTGCAACCTTAGCACTATGTGTTATTGGAAGAGGTAGAAGATAAATGATCAAAAACGTAATTTTGAGCTGGGGATAAGTACTTTGTAGAAAACAGAAAAATTTTTAAAGAGTCATTTAATTATACCTATAAATTATTCTAACTCTATACATAGTACAGTTATGTCTAAGCTATATTTGTACCTAGTTCATTCCATAATATGGAGTCAGTCATCTCAACTAACCTTCCTCTTTTCTTTAAAGCCCCTAGAATGTCTGTAAGTTTTATTAAAGAGAGTAAACTGAGCTCAAGAGTGCCAGCTGGTACCCAGAGTCTGTGCCAAGCAAGCAACCCTCTCAGAATGAAGCCTGATGTGAAAAATAATCAAGGAGAAATGCACTGTTAAGTGAAAAAGGAACAGGCTGAAAATATGAGTCAAGATAGAGAGAAGACAAGTCACAGACTGAGAAAAAATATTTGCTAAAGACACATCTGATAAAGGACTATTATTCAAAATAGACCAAGATCTCTTAAAACTCAATAAGAAAACCAATAGCCTGATTTAAAAAATGGGCCAAAGACTTTAACAGACATCTCACTCAAGAAGATATACAGATGGCAAGTGAGCCTGTGAAAAGATGCTCCACATGATGTCATCAGAGAAATGCAAATTAAAACAATAACCACACACCACTACTGTGTAGGAAAAACTCAGTTCTCCTCCTGTGTGTCTCTTTTACTCTCACACTCCTGCCACACTCGTAACACTTCCTACACCAGATGTAGGGTGGGGGCTCCCCAAGCAAGCAATTCTGGGCAACACCAGCTGGGTGTTCTGCAATGTAACTCAAGTGTAACACTATCTACCTGGAGATAACATCTGATCCCCCAGGTTAAGGGCTCCATCCCACATGACTGCCCCCACCGAACTTCAGGTGCCAATAGCAGTCACCTGTGCTTCTGACCAATCCGATATAAATTAGAGGTTTCTAAGCCCCGCTTCAGGTTTGATCGATTTGCTGGAGTGGCTCACAGAACTCAGGAAAGCAATTTATGTAGTGTTTACCAGTTTATTAAAAAAGTATATGATAAAGGAGACAGGTAATCATCCAGGAACAAGAGATTCGTCAGGGCAAGGTCTGTGGAAAGGGTGAGTGGAGCTCCCCTGCCGTCTCTCATGGGACGCTCTTGCTGCAGCTCCATGTGATCACCAACCTGGAAGCTCTTTGAACCACATACCTTTGGGACTTTTATGGAGGCTTCATCACATGGGTAGGCCTGGTTGATCCTTAACTGCATTTCCAGCCCCCCTTCCTGTTTAGAGAATGGGAGGCAGGGCTGAAAATTCCAAGCTTCTAATCATGGCTTTGTCTTTCCGGAGACCAGCCCCCATCCAGGAGCCCACCAAGACTCACCTCATTAGAACAAAAGACACTCCTATTACCCAGGAAATTCCAAAGGATTTAGGAGCCCTGTGTCAGGAACCAGGGTCAAAGGCCAACTATTAGAACAAAAGATGCTCCTTGTGCTCTTATCACTTAGAAAATTACAAGGCTTCTAAGACCTCTGTGCCAAGAACCAGGGGCTGAGATATATACATATGTATCACAATTACATACCTATTAAAATTGTTAAAATCCAAAACTGACACCAAATGCTTACAAGGATGTGGAGCAACAGTAACAGAAAACTAGTGGGAAACACCCTGACTGGTGTGGCTCAGTGGATTGAGTGCCAGCCTGTGAACCAAAAGGTCACTGGTTTGATTCCCAGTCGGGGCACATGCCTGGGTTGCAGGCCAGGTCCCCAGTAGGGACATGCAATAAGCAACCACACATTGATGTTTCTCTTCCTCTTTTTCTCCCTCCCTTCCCCTCTCTCTAAAATTTTTTTTAAAAAAGTATTTCTTTTTTGTATCTATATGAGATGGCATATATTAACTAAGTTTACTGTGTTAATTATGCCATAATATATGTAAGGTCAAATCATTTGCTATACACCTTCATCTTATACAGCGCTGTATGTCCATTATATCTTAATAAAACTAGAAAAAAGAAAAAATGATAAAGTCACTTTGGAAGACAGTCTGGCAGTTTCTTGCAAAATTAAACATACTCTTACCATGAGATTCAGCAATTAGTTTCCTTAGTATTTACCCAAATGAATCAAAAACTTATGTTCATACAAAATCTTACACATGTATGTTTATAGAAGCTTTATTCATAATTGCTAAAACTTGGAATCAACCAAAATGTTTTTTAATAGGTGAGTGGATAAATAAACTGGTACATCCAGACAATGGAATGTAATTCGGTGCTAAAAAGAAATGGGCTATCAAGCCATGAAAAGATATGGAGGAAACCTAAATACACATTACTAAGTGAAAGAAGCCATTCTGAAAAGGCTACAGATTGTATATGACATTTCGGAAAAGGCGAAACTATGGAAACAGTAAAAAAGATTAGTGTTTGCCAGGGGCTCGAGGGGAGGAGGGATGAGCAAACAGAACATGCAATACTCTTAAGGAAGTGAAACTATTCTATACGATATTACATGGTAGATTCAGGTCACTATACAGTTGTCAAAACCCATAGGATGTACAACACCAAGCATGAGCCCAAACGTAAGCTATGAACTTGGTGATAATGGTGCATCAGCATAGGTTCATCAGTTATAACAGACACTGGTGGAGGATGTAGATAGAGGAGGAGGTTGTGTGTGTGTGTGTGTGTGAAAACAAGAAGTACATGAGAAATTTCTATACCTTCTGCTCTGTTTTTCTGTGTACCTACAACTGCTCAAAAGAATAAAGTTCATTAATTATATAACAACAACACAGTGTCTGAATTCCTGGCCTGTATAAGTATCTGAGCTCTTCAAAGAAATGCACTCCTCCATATACTATGAGGAACGCAGAGCAAGAGACAAATAATGTGACTGGTGGATTTGCAGCGTGACACTCAGGCAGTAATTAGCATGCATTGCTATTCTCTGCAGCAGGCACTGCTCTAAAAGCTTTACATTAAGTTCTCACCAACAACCAAATGAAGGAGATATTCACACAGAAGTCATCTAAAGTAAAACTTCATTTAAAACATGTACTGACATTGAGTAACACATGGTGTGATGAGGATGGAGTTGGGGGGCGGAAACGCACGCGCCACCTGGTTGGCACCACCTTCACGGAAAGCTGTTTGATACTGTCTGATCAACCTTGCATACCCTTTGGTCCATCGATTCTAGTTATAAGAATGTATCTTACGGATTTACTCACTCTTAATTATGAAGGATACGTATATAAAAATATTCATTGTGGCACCATTTATAGTAGACAAACACTATATACACCTATCAAAATGACTAAGCTAAAAACAACTGACAACACCAAATGCTGGCAAGCATGTATGTACAGGGTTGGGCAAAAGTAGGTTCACAGTTGGGAATACACAAAACACAGGGTTTGTTCTTGTATTACTATTTATTAATTACTGTATTATTTTCCACACAAACTATTGTAAATGTACTTTTGTCCCTCCCTGTGTCACTGGTGGGAAGCAAAGTGGTATAGTCACTTTGGGCAACAGGTTGGCTATTGCTTGTTAAGTAGAACATAAATTTACTACAAAGCCCAGTAATCCTACTCCTAGGTGTTTACCTAAAAGAAATAAAACTTATGTCCACATAAAAGCTAGCATGTAATAATAGCAGATTTATCCCTAATTGCCCCCAACTGGAAACAACCTGATGTCTTAGGACTGGTGAATGGATAAATAAAATGTAATATATCCATACAATGGAATATTACTCAGTAATAAAAGGAGCCAATAACTGATACATACATACCATGGATAAAGCTCAATTACATTGTGCTCAGTGAAAGAAACCAGACTCAAAAGGCTTCATCCTGCATAATACAATTTATACAGCATTTTGGAAAAAGCAAAATATAGGGACAGAAAACAGGTCGGTGGCTTCCAGGGGCCGGTGATACGTGCAGGGGACCACCTACGGAGCTGCCTCAGGGAGTCTTTGGAATGATGGAACTGTTCTCATCTTGGTTATGGTTGTATGACTACACGTGTCTACCAAAATTCACAGAGTTATACACATAAAAGGGTGAACTTCACTGTGCTATACCTCAATCAACTTGACTTATAAAGAAATATTGGAAATATCAGTATCATTAGTGAGGGGTTAAGCAAATTATGGTGAAGCCATAAAGAAAATACTGTGGTCATTCCAAAGAGGGAGTTCCAAACATATAAATAAATGATTACCATCAAGATGTACACGTATAAATTTTTAAAAGCACAGTCCAGGAGACAGTGTGTCATCAACAGCTTAAAGGGAAATACTCAGTATTGGTTTGCATATAAATGGGGGTACCTCTGAAAGATATGCAGGAATGAATACAAAAATTGCTCTTGAAGGGGGAGAAATGGAGGAGTACAGGTTAGTGGTCAGAGAGACTTGCTTTTTAATCTGCAAGGTAATTTCAATTTAAAATTTTAATTATGCACAGGTGCAGCCTGATCCCACCTCCTGTAAGCTGCACTGAGTAGCTCTCGTTTGCTGTCCTGGGAACTCCAGGGCATACTCCATAGGCTGTAGATCCTCTCAGCCAGGCTGGCATGATTAATGTTGGAAATAGGAAAGAGTTAACACCTCCCTAGATGAATGAGTGATGGGAGCCAGTGGAAAATGTGTATCTCGAGTGGATGTTTCTGAAGCACATTCTCCATAGGTCCTCAGAGTGGGACTGAGCCCCAGTTGCCGGGAATGGAAAGCAGCTCAATACTTCATTATTGTATTAGTTTTGCCTCCTTCCCTATTTCATTCTTTGCAATTCTCCCAACTCCAGTTTGGTGGAATTCTTCCCTAAATAAACTACTTGCCTGGTATGTAAAAAATAAATAAATAATATGCATGGTATAATTTCATGTTTGTTTTAAAATTATGATTATAATTCATCAATGTTATGTTAAAGAAAACTAACAAGATGAGGCAGTCTCACCCTGTGGTTCAGATTGAAGGCTCTGAAGTTGGAATGGCTGACTGGGGTCACAGTTCTACATCTTCTAACTATGATCATAAGTAAGTGAACCCCTCTATCTATAAAAATAGGATGAGTAATAGTAGTTCCCTTATATCAGGGGTGTAAAGTCATTTTCACTGGGGGCCGCATCAGCCTCACAGTTGCCTTCAAAGGGCCAAATGGAATTTTAGGACTGTGTAAATGTAACTACTCCTTAACTAGGGGCAAGGAGCTCTACATTCAGCCCTTTGAAGGCAACTGTGAGGTCAATGTGGCCCCCAGTGAAAATGAGTTCAACATCCCTGCCTTATATGATTGTCCGAGGGTTATACCTAATAATGCATGTAATCACTTAGAGCTATCACTTAAAGCTAAAAGGAGTTATCAGCTTCTCTCTTTGGTCTCTTGGTCCCAACCTCCTTTGGAGGTCAATTTCAGTATACCATGGGAAATTTTCCCAACACTCTCAAAAAAAAAAACAACCTCCAAGAGAAACTCTGAAACTCCAAACTAAGAATGGAAAGATCAATTCGTGGATTGCATCAATGATCATGTAATTCTTATTTTTGCCCACATTAAATTTCTTTCCTTTCAAGAAACCAAATGATAAATTTTATTTCTCTAAGAGATTACAAATTATTTCTTCACAAATTTTGAAAAATACCTAAGAGGTATCAAAATGGGTAACCTACTACTGATACAGCAAGAAGAAAATTACCCAGGTACATTTGGCATAGTAAATGCTACCAATTAATTATACAAACAAGTTGGAACAAGCTTAGTTTATGTTAAAAAATGTGTCCAAGCTTGTAAACTGACTTTAATTACTATCCAAACTACCCAAAAGGGGGAATTAGTGCTATCAGGTTTGGAGCAAGAGTTTGGTAGATTTTGTAATTTAAAAATACCTTACACTTGTGAAGTACTCAATTTAAAGATCACTTCCACATATGCCATCTCATTAAGCCTCACACCCACAGGTGCATATTCTAAGTGATATTTTAGAGACTTTTAGAAACTGTGAGTTACTCAAGGTCATATAGCAAATAAATGGCAAAAGACATTTTACACGAGTCAACCTTGTGTAATCTGACTTGAATGAAGAAGAATTCTTTTCATCAGCTTCTCACGTAAGCTCTTTCTTCTTTCCACAGCATCTCCAGGTATAAGAATTCATCCAAAGTAAAAGGGAACATTTCCTGCTCCCCTGTTGTGTGGACTGAAATTCAAACCCCCTGGCTTGTGTGTCAGTTAGGGTCTTGGTCACAAGCACTGGCTGATTTAAGCAAGAAAGGAAATCTACTGAAAGATATTGGGCATCTCATAATCGTTGGGAGGTCATGAACCAGGCCGGGATCTATACTCAGACTGGTGGAGGGACATTGGCACTGCTGCTGCCCCTGGGTGCAGCCCCTTTTACTTGCACCCCCTGCCCATGGACATGGGTCATTGTTGCCAGAGATACTGAGCGCCTCTGTGTCTCCAAACAGCTGCCAGACAGCGTTCTGCTGGGCTCCTGCTTTGCCCCAACTGACTGGTGCTGTGCCTCTGCCCTGGCTGCAGGAGAGGCTCAGAAAGGCATTTCTGGTACTTTCAGCTTCAAGCCTGACTCTGTCTCAAAAGGCTGCAGATTCCCGTGTCACCATATGAGGTTTGTAGGATGGAAAGGCAGAAACAAACCAACGGTTCTGCCTATAAGGAGGACCTTTCACTCCCCGCAGGAGGAAACGGAGAGTTGGTATGGATTTTGCGCCCCAGTGAACCTGCTGACACCTTGTTTGTGCAAATGGTGACTAGATAATAACCCATTGGCTATGTGATTTTACTTTTACTGAACAAATAATAATTTTTAAAATATCTACCATCTGTCAAGCATCATCATGGGCAGATTTACCATGAAGCTAAATAAGGATAAGCTTGGAGGCTCTCACAACAGCCCTTTCCAAGACTTGTATTAACTTTGTTTCTATTATTTTGCGTTCTTTCTTTTAAAAAAGGAACCTGCAAATTTTATACGCTGTCAACCAACAAAACCTAGAGCCATCTCTGAGCACTAGATCCTTTATATGTACCAGCTCTAATTTCTTCTCAACTGCACAAGGTAGGTCATAGAGGGCAGACAATTTGACAAGCATCTGTGATCACTTGCACACACTCCTGTGCCCACGCTCTTTTTTTTAAAGGGTAGTAGTTCCTTTGTTTGCTGAGGCTGCCTACCTCAGATATATTTCTCAGACCTCCTTGTAGTTATGTGAATGGGTTGGCTTTTGCTGCATAACAATCCTAAACTTGGTGGCTTAAAACAATGGGGCATATGTATGGCCTTACCTCTCAGGTTTCTCTTCAAGTGAGGACTCACTGCTTGACAATGAGAAGTAGAGTTAACTAATAGCTTTCACACTGAGGTCATTCACATCTCAGGGTAGCACCTAGCCAATGACCAAGCAAGGCTGTGGTTCAAAGGCCTAGCCATTTCTGTCCAATGGAGGACAGTTCTAAGAGGCTGTCTTCGTCCTAGAACTCCTTGCTGGGAAACAAAGACTTGTCGGGAATACCATGCTCTGGTGGCCCCTCTAGCCAACCCCTGCTTCCTTTCCTTTTCCTTTCACCGGTATTGTGTATTCCTTACTCCGTCTCAGCACCTGCTTCCCAGAGAACCCAGCTTGTACCAAACAGCTGTTTATTCAGTTCATCATTTTATGGGTCACCAGTTTGGGCTGGACCCAGCTGGGATGGTTCACTGAGCTTCACCTGGTCTCTCATGCTCCAGCAGGTTGGTTGGACTTGTTCACTTGCTCACGGGCAGCTAGAAAGGATTCCAAGAGAGAAAGTAGAAGATCCCTTAAAAAGTCTAGGCTCTGAGCAGCTACAACATCACTTCTGCCACAGTCTACTAGCAAAAATAAATCACAAGTCCAGGTCAGATTCAAGAAGAAGAGAAACTACCTCTTGATCAGAAGAGCTGCAAAGTCATACTGAAACAGGTAAAATAAAATGTTCCCAAGAATTGCTCCATCTAGTCAAGCCCTACCTGAACAAATTGCTCCATTGAATCAATCAAGTGAGTTAGGCCCAGCCAGAACTGTGGCAGCCATCAATAAGTAGTTATAAAACAATGGTCCTGGAACTACCACAACTTCTTGTAAGTTTGTTTTTCAGATCCAAAGCCAAGTCACCAACCACAGAGACCAATTTAATACCTGGTTGGGAAAGTCCCTTCCTGTATCCTATAATAAGAGCTGTACAATCCCAGAATGCTTTGCTTCACTGATATATACTGAGACATCAGTGTTCATATACTATCAGTGTTCCAAAAAAGGAAAAGCCTGCTAACCTACTCCCCGATTGGCTAACCCCAGCAACTTCTGTGTTCCCAAGTCATAAAAATCTGTAAATCCTACAGTTGTGGCCCAGAACCTGAGGCCTCATCTCGTTGTTCTCGCCCTCTGCAGAGCCTCAATAAATCTGCCTTCACTTTTATCAGTGTCCCTGGTCTAAATCTTTATATACCAGGAGACAAGAACCCAAACTCATTGGTACCAAGATTAGAAAGAGCTTGGATACAGGACAGTGTGAAGGATTATGGCCAATTTGCAAACTGCCATGATAGGTGTGGTCAAGTGTTAGGTTTTAACCACAACAAAATGCATTTGTGAGCCTGGGTCTTCAGACACAGAGTTGTGCCTCCTCCACTTTCTCTTCTCCCTTCCCACCGTCTGGATTCCATCAGACTTTATTATGCAGATGATATCAGTGCAGAACAACAAAGAGCCTGGATTCCTGGATAATAAGGGAGGAGAACTGCCCGTCTGAAGAGGAATATTTATATCACAGCTGTTGAGAGACATGGAGAGAGGGGAAAAAGTGAGGGAGAGGAAGAGAAAGAAAGAGAACTTTTTTCTTTAGACTACTGCATCTCGTTATAGTATCTTGTCATTACCCTAACTCATGCACATGAAAATGGGTGTAGGCACAGAAATCAGGGAGAAAGGAAAAATGTTGAAGAAGAAACTTAAGAGAGCTTTGCTGCCCTGACCATTGTGGCCCAGTTGGTTGGGTGTTGTCTCACAAACGAAGTCATTGGTTCGACTCCTGATCAGGGCACGTGCCTGGGTTGCAGTCCAGTCCCTTGTTGGAGGCTGCTAGAGGCAACCAATTGATGTTTCTCTCCCTTACTTCCCCTCTCTTTAAAATAAATAAATAAAATCTTAAAAGATAAAAGAGAGCCTTGCTGTGTGTTGTGTAATGTAATCCCTTTATTTTTTTTCTCCTCAGTAACCTGCAATCAAGATCTTCATTACTTTCCAGTGTGAATTTTGGCTTACTTTTTCGCAGAGATGTCAATATACCAAGCTGGATCTTAACAAAGCATGAGACAATCAACAAGAAACACCTGCATGTGCATTAGAGAACTATTACACCATTTTTAGACAGGGGCGCTAAAATTACCTAGCAAATAACTGAGGGAAACGATCTTGCAATCCTGCCTTATCAGACCCCAAACTCCTTTCCCACCTAAGCATTTATTATATCTATTTTTCCACTGTGAGAATAGTGGAGGTTTCGTTCTCTGCATTATCATCTTCAGAGAAACCTCCCACACAATCTAACGGCAGGTGGTGGTCCGTAGGGATGCATTGCAGAAACGCGGCCAGGATTCCGGGACTAATTTTCTCTTTGGAGAAAGAAGCAAGAGAGTTCAGCCAAGTCATCCTCTTGCCAAAATTACCCCTTAGGTGAAATTATGATTCATTCGGAATCTTTATTAATTAATTTGATGAGGAAACAGCCAGACGGATGCTATCTAGGTGGCTTATGCTTCAGTCAGAAATCGGAAGAGGAGTAGAAGGAGGCTTAAAACGGGCAAAATGCTGTGGCACGCTCTGTCTTTTGCAAGGGGCTTTGTTTCTGGCCAACATTATCAACTATTTAGGAGTATTTTCATATCTCTTCAAATAAGATGTGTGTATATATGTCTACACACAAAGGATTATATGGAAAACATACCATTTTATAACTGTACTACAAGGCTTAGATTTAGTACCGTATAATTTTCTGCAAGAGCAGGAGGGGAAAACATTCTAAAGCCTGGCACCAAAATTTGCCTTCCAGTTCCAAGGAACAGTTTTAAATCATAAGGCTTAAACAGCAACAGATTCAAAGAGGAATTTATTACATAATTAAGTTTCCAAGTAATAGTTACCTTAAAAAACAAGAACAAATAATGATAGGGAATTTACTGACAGCTAAATTAAAATAGGATTTTGCAAACATCTTCACAGAATTCAAAATTATACTTACAGAAGTAATTCTTTTGTTTATTTCATACAAAATGATCTAAGTGATAAGGCTGCCTGAATTCTTTCTCAGAGGCAGATACTGAAAGTTAGTGGCTCTTAACCAAAACTTGAAATTGGGAAAAGTCTTGCACAGTATCTAGTCCAGCTCATCATATTAAAGATGAAGAAATTGAAACCCAGAGAGGATTGTTAATGAGTTCAAGAGTATTATTGATTTTTTTTTTGTGCCTAGCCTTATAATTTGTGGATGAAAAAGAGGCCACATACTAAATTTGGCAAGCACATGGAAAGCCTAGATGGGGGCCTTACAAACTCAGAGACATAAAGTAACCAAATAGGATGCTCTGAAATCCAAACTTCCTAAGGAAAAGCAAGTCATGGCAGGGAGCTGCGTCCTGGGGTATCCTCCCTACCGGAGGCCAATCTTAACCCCAACTGAGCCTGTCTGCTGGCTTTTTGCATCTACAATAATACACAATTGGACTGTCAGGGCAGTTTCCTCCCCATCCCCTCACCGCTCACAGCACAAGAGTTGAGACCACAAAACCCCTTGTTGTTGTTATCCTGTTAATTGTTAACTGTTAACTACCCTATACCCACAAATGGAAAAAAAGTCCGCGTCTGTTCCTTTTACTTTTTTATCCAACCCCAGAGATCGGTTAGCTTCCTTGCACCTCCCTCATCCACCACCAGTGGATTTCATTTAACCTCTTATGCCTCCTCCTTTGATTGTGCTATATAAAATAAGATGCAAAACTGCCATTTCTCTGGAGCATTTTCTCAATCCATTGAGATTTTATTTCCTGGCAATTGTCAGTTGGGCTCAAGTAAACTCATAAAAATTCACTACAGGTTTAAATGTTTCTTACGTTGACAAATTTATCCCTCTGTCCTTAGTGTGTTATTTAAAAAATCTCTTAATTACTGAAATAAATAAGAGGAAAAATGAACACAAGAGGCAAAAAATGATCATAGAATCCTAAATAAAATTATTCCCCTATGTCATTAAGCATATTCAACACAAACAAGACGCTTTCCACATACAGGTTTATCTCTGCCTGGCACATAGCAGAGTCTCAATATTATGTGAATGAGCAGAGTCTTCCAGACTAAAAAAAAAGGGAAGAGAACTAAGTGTACCCAGCAGATGGGTTCGCTGTGGAAAGTTCCTTCTGTACTCCACACCCCAGGTAGTTCCCCGTTGTACTCAGGTGGCCCAAAACAACCCAGGGACTTGCAGGGACACCTCTGACTCTCGGCTTTTCCTGTCCCTGTCTCTCTGTAGATGAGGAACCAGTCCACAGTGCCTTGAGATACCCCTTCTGGGGTGCACACTTGCCAACAGGGAGAGATTTGATTTTCAGTCCAATTGGAGACTCAAATGTAGGAATTCTTTTTAGTTTAGGTGATAGCTAATTAGCTTAGTAATCAATGCATGCAAAAGCTATTGTTCCAGGAATTGAAGGTGTGCCCCACCCTGACTCCAGGGGACCATAAGCAGTTCCACCTTTGTTCCTCAGGAGGACTGCAAGTAATTCAAGATGGTATCTGAGCCATTGTGCTCCAGGGTGAGATGACCACCACCCAGGGCACAGATGAAAGAATGCTGCAGCTTTTATCTGATTAACTTTTCCCCTGAATTCCCAATTCCTTGCCTACACTTTGCTTCTCCTTATAAAAAGGAGAAGTTTAAAATGGAATTTAAGATGGTCTGTTAGGGTACAAACCCTCTGTCTTCTCAGATCGCCAGCCATCTGAATAAAGTGCCCATAAAGATTCAACCCCTGTCTCTGCTTATTGGGCCTGGTAGGTGACAGGTGCATGAACACTGGCTTTTCAGTTTCAATCCTCAAAAGAAAAGCAAATCTTTTGCAACATAGCCTGGCCCCAGTATAAATTGGGTGATGGAACCCTGGCCAGATGCAGCAAAAGGTTGTGGGTTCAATTCCTGGTCAGGGCACATTCCTAGGTTGCAGGTTGGATCCCTAGCTGGGGTGTGTTCTGGAGGCAATGGACTGATGTCTCTCACATCACTGTTTCTCTCCCTGTCTCTCTCTCTCTCAAATCAATAAACATATCGTTGGGTGAGGCTTAAAAAAAATGAGGCCCTGGTGTTACAGAACAGACCCATGAGGGGCCAAGATACTGTTACTGAAACATACCCCCTCCCACCTGGGGTCCCTTTGTCACCGTGGATTCTTTGCCCTCAGCCAGGGTATTGGAATTATGGCTCTCAATGTCAGAGTTTGGTGAAAAGGAAAGGAACTATTTATTCAAAAGTTATACAGACTTTTAAATAAATACAGAGTAATGACTTAATGTCTTCATTAAAATCCCAAGGTCCCTTAAAACACCCACAAACACACACAGTCCGTCCCCCCTTTGCCCAGTCTGGGGTACCACATCTCAGAAAAAAAAACAGAAGTATGTGGCTCAGCTAGCTTCCAGTTTTTCCCATTAATTCGTGCTTGGCTGGTAGGCATCCTGGGGTTCCCGGCACCATCAGCTGTGTCGACATGACCTCCAGTTCCTAATCCAATACCACATGGCACCTCCTCATGGCCCACCAGCAAGAGTCCTTTCACCCCTGTCCTTCCTGCAACATCTCTCCTGCGTTCTTCCAAACTACTAAGAGAGCTCTGCATGGCTGCTATATCTTGCTTTCCTGCTTCCTAACCTCGTGGTTAAGGGAGCCCCAAAACCGCACCGTTAGCCCCCAAAACTGCGAGGTTCCCCCTGCATGGCTGCAATGCCTGGGTTTAAATCCAGGTGAGAATCTTCCTCTGAATCCCTGTTTCTGACTCCTCCCACAATCAACTACACCTGCCAGCATTCCCATATTTTTCCAGCTTTTCTGGGCTGCCATAGTAAGTCCAGGCAGGCGTGGCCCCATGGTGTGGAGCTCTCACGATGGCCCTGTAACCAGGGGGAGCTCCCTCCCAGTTACATCATGGGTGGAAGTCACTCCCATGTCCCTGGCTCAAAGCTGGCCTCAGCTACCTGTTTATGCATATCAGATAGGAAGATGGCCAACTGTTGATATGCAAAATAACTCTTACTGGCCCTGCTCTATATGCCCCATCCCCCAGTCCAGACTCCTGAGGGTGAGGATAGCCTATATTTTTCATTTTTCCTGGATACCCCAAGTTCTGGACCCCATTGCAAATCCCTCTTTTGCAGGGACCTAGCTGTACCCTGGTACACGGGCTGGTGTGGCTCACTTGGTTGGAGCATTGTCCCCAAACGAAAAGGTTGTGGGTTCAATTCCCAATCAGAGCACATACCTAGGTTGAAGGTTGAGTTCCCTGTTGGGTCTGTGTGAGAAGCAACTGATTGACATTTCACTCTCCTCTCTTCCTCACTCTCTAAAATCAATAAGCATGTCCTCGGGTGAGGATTTAAAAAATGAGGCAATGGAGAGGTTTGGCCAGTTAGTGGCACCATTCATTTTAATATTATTTGCAGCTAGCCCTGTTTTTCAGTTCCCAGGGAACCAGAGGTTCCATCTAAGTGAAACCAGAAAAGCCTATGTTCATGCACCTGTCACCTACCAGACCCGTTAAGCAGAGACAGGTGTTGAATCTTTATGGGCACTTTATTCAGATGGCTGGCGATCTGAGAAGACAGAGCGTTTGTACCCTAACAGACCACCTTAAATTCCATTTTAAACTTCTCCTTTTTGTAAGGAGAAGCAAAGTGTAGGCAAGGAATTGGGAATTCAGGGGAAAAGTTAATCAGATAAAAGCTGCAGCATTCTTTCATTTGTGTCCTGGGTGGAAAGTCTCACCCTGGAGCACAATGGCTCAGATCCCATCCTGATTGCTTGCAGTCCTCCTGGGGCACAAAGGTGGAACTGCTTGTGGTCTCCCGGACTCAGGGCGGGTCATACCTTCAGTTCCTGAAACAATAGCTTTTTTCACATGCATTGATTGCTAAGCTTATTAGCTATTACCTGAAACTAAAATTTTTCCAACATTTGAGTTCCCCATCACAAACCTTTAAGTCTCTGAGACAACCCTAAGCTATGAACTACCTGTAAACTAGAAAAATGTACCCGGATGGACAGAAACATTCTAAAAAATGGGTGGATGGATTTGTCAGTCTTCTGCCAATGTTTGGGTGGCAACCCAATTGTTGAGATATTAAAAAGCATCTTTATTTTTACAAAAGAAGTTTTTATAGGGCCAGAGGAATAGCTCCAGAAACAATTCAAAGCACATCAAATCCTTTTACCTTCCCCAAACCTTTACCATTCATCTCAAAGGCTTATAGATAATTGGCTTTATGAAACCAAAGTGCAATCGCTTCTCAGCCTTTTGACTAAAATCAAGTGTGAGACCAAAGTCCTTGTAGGATCCTGGAGTCTGCATTTCTTCCTTGTACTTTTGAGATGTAAATACCAGGTCTTCTTCAAGAACTCTTTCCTGGACCATCTTTTAAAATGCAAATTTCTGGGAGATAAATCTTATTAAAAGGGAAAATTTAGCCATCTGAGCAGAATAAAAATTATTGAATCTCTAGATATTCTGAAATAACATGGAATATTGAAACAGTAATTGGTAGACAAGTCTTAAGTTCACCTACTTTTGGCTTTTTATTACAGAGAAGCTAGAAAATAGACACAGAGTTGTTAATGAATGTCTTATTCTTTATTGAAGTATGTTTCTTAAAAGTGTGTGTTTGCCAGTGGAGGAGCCTATACTTCCAGAAGTTATGAAATGTATTTGCCTATCTAAAGGATGCTAATTGCTTACTTTTAGTTGTCACTTTTTAGTGTCAGCAACTTATAAAGTACCTGACAAGTGTAGAAAAGGCCAGGAGCATACAAAAGGAAAGTGAAACCCAGCAGAACCCAGCAGAACCCAGCTGATGTAGACGGCTCATCATCCACTGCAGCAATGATTCAGCTTCTCCCTCAGTTGGTCTAAATAAGTAATACATTATTATGCTTTACCTTTTTCTTACTTGAGGAAGGGAAAAAGAAAAAGGGACTTCCCAACAGTTAACCATTCAGATATAAATTTTGAGCTTGTAATAATGTCTCACTATTTATAAAATCCTGTTTGAAGGAACTAGTATAAAGGACACTCGGACAATAACAAAGCGGGGAGGAGATGGGAGGGACATGGGGAGAGCTGGGGGGTGCGCTGGGATGGGGTAAAGGGCAGAAAACTGTGCTTGAACAACAAAAAAAGAAAAAAAGAAAATGTTACACATAAAAAAATAAAATAAAGTAAATATGCCCTAAAAATAATAAAAAATAAAATAAAATCCTTAACATCTTAAGTTGTCGAAAGCCAAACTGTTGCATTTACAAACAGTGTTCTTCCTCAGACACTACTAACACGGGCAGTGCTCATTCGGCACCATAGTGTGGAAGCATAAAAACAACCATCCAAGAGCCCTGGCTGGTGTGGTTCAGTGGATTGAGCATGGATCTGCAGACCAAAAGGTTGCTGGTTCGGTTCCCTGTAACGGTTGGGAAAATGCCTGGGTTGCAGGCCAGGTCCCCGTTTGGGGGCTTGCAAGAGGTGGCCAATCGATGTATCTCTCACACGCTGATGTTTCTCCTTTCTCCCTCCCTTCCCCTCTCTCTAAAAGTAAATAAATAAAATCTTTAAAAATAATAACCATACAAGCTCAAACTCTGCATCACAATCTTCAAAATCAATGCGCAATATTTCAACTGTGCCATGACCTTTAAATATTTTTTTGTGAAAATATTAAAAACTCTTTGTTAGTTAATGCCTAGGGAAATAAGAAACAATAGTACAACTAATATTTATATAGCACTCTATAATGGAAAATATTAGACTCTTTGGGAATTAAAGTGTTTGCTTTGTCAAAAAGAACTATAAAAAAATTAAGGTTGCTAAGACTTAAGAATTCTGATTAAGTTGAAAAGGAACTGTATGGTTTTCCTGATAGAAGATATAAAGTATGGCAACAACTTTTTGAAGGAAAAGGAAGAAAGTGAGTTGTTCTAAAGCTGAATGGGTATGAAGAAGTAAAGTAAAAGGGATGGGAAAAGTTGCAGAAGTGAAACCGGAGAAGCTGGCATCCGTGCTGTCTGTCACTACCAGGCCCAATAAGCAGTGACAGGGATTGAATCTATGGGTTCTCCCATCAGAAAGGTTTGTGAAGAGAAATCTTGAGAATAATAAATGTAATTAAGTAAATGAATTTGAATATCTAAAGCAAGCCAATACAGAGTTGGAGTTGGGTTCTTTTTCAATCTGTTAACAGGACAAGGATTTACCTTTTGCTTTCCAGATATAAGAAGACTTATTTTTTTTAAAGCATTTCTATTTTTTGCCCTACATGACCCCTCCAGAAGTTGGAAACCCCCAACAAGTAGTATTATCCTCGTGCCAGTTGTTTATTTGCATAAATCCAATAAGAATCTGTTCTCTTTGTAATAGGACACATAAAACCAGTTTCCAATTGTGGTTTCATTAACCAAGACTTTGACTGGAATATCATATTTGAGAGAGACATGCCTGGACTCTGGATGTCGTCAGAAAGCTTTAAAGAATTAAGATTGATTTTGAAAGCCAATAAAAGCCTTTTGGAAAAACAGCCTAGTTCATTGCTTCTCTACGTGGTTCATGGAAATCTTTCCAGGTAGGGTATGAATGTTGTTTTCCTGGGAGATGGCAAAGAAAGAACCTCAAGACATTTTTGGGGGGACCCTGAGAACCTGAGGAATTTACCCAAACCTATAAGTATTGCAAGCAAAGCCTGATGACATACATGTGGCTTGGCTTCTTCGCCTCGAGAGGCTAATTAAAACTCAATAGAGATTCCTTATGAGATTCCAGCAAAGCAGACTTAAGAGAGCTGGTATGACCATTTGCTGTTCTTGTTGTGCTCATGCAGTTAATTGTCTCCAAAATTCTATTTTTCACCTATATGGACTGAACTGGATCCTGAATCTTTCTAGTTTTTTATATATTTGGCTACAACCCTCCAAACTACTGTTTCATTTTTCTCCTCTCCTTTAACTTGAAACTGGTGTGCAGAATTGACCTGAGCATCTGATGACATCACCAGAGATATTAGTTGTTGATGGGAAAAAATAACATCTAAAATTGAGGCCAACCAGCCTTAGCAGTCCCCCATTCCTTTGCCTATATACTCCCTTCAGACCATTCATCACAATCCTTGTCATTCTAGCTTTTGCCCTAATATTAATAATATTAAGATTTATAACACCATTTGTCTCCACCAGGTTACAAACTCTACCCATATTCTGGGAATACTGCCTCTTACCAACTCTAGACACCATCAGAACCTTCTTTTGTGCCCAGGCCTCGTCACCTCTCACAGGGAGCAAGGATCACTTGGCTCTGAAGGAAAACTTCATCCCTCTTCAGCAGGAAGCAGCTACAGAAGAGACCCTACACACGTTTCCCTTAAAGAATTCAGAGCCAAGCATCCTTGAGAGGGGAATGCAGTAGGCAGTTAGACAGACATGAGCAGAGTAGGAATGATAGGCCAGGTACAAAAGGTCATTAGGGCTGAAAGACACAGGTGCCTAGCAATGGGCCAAACTGAAATGATGTTTCTATGTGGTTACATGAGCATTAGCATCTCCCCATAATAAGTTCTCTATAAACATTTGCTGAACATAGGAGTAAAGTGAATGAGCAAATGAACACATAAATAAGAAAATGGTCCTGTGGATAAATCACATTTGGCTAGATAGACCTACAGAAAAGTATATAATTTGTCTTTCCATGAGTTGTTTAAAATGAAATGGGAAAGGAAATATAGAAACCAATCATGAATGACATCTGAAACTCAAGAGTTTCAGACCACAGGCAAATACAAACAAAAGTATAGCAAGAAAATAAAATGTTTGTAAAGAAACATGTTCAGAAAAAAACTGGATTTAACAGAACATTTAAAAATATACTGATAATCAATAATACTGTAATTACTGTTTGGTTGTCAGGTGGATACTATACTTATGGTGGTGATCACTTAGTAAGTTAAATGAAAGACTAATCACTATGTTGTACACCTAAGACTAATATAATATTGCATGTCAACTGTAATTGAAAACCAAAAATTATTCTAAAAATTGTTTTAAAAAATAAAACAAGAGACTTCCAGTCAAGATGGAGGTATAAGTAAACACAGCTCACCTCCTTGCATAACCACATCAAAATTACAACTAAACTACAGACCAACCATCACTCAGAACCATCAGAAATCAAGTTGAATGGAAGTCTAGCGATTACAGAATTAAAGAAACCACATCTGTCCAGACTGGTAGAGGAGCGGAGACGTGGAAGGGGCTGGTCCCACATCCACATGTGGTGAATAAAAATTTGGGAGAGATATCTCAGGAGCAAGGAGTCTGAGCCCCACACTAGGCCCCCCAGTCCAGGGTATCAGCACAGGGAATATAAGTCTCCATAACTTCTGGCTACAAAAAACAGTGGAGATTGAGTTGGTGGAAGAAATATCTGGAGTCCCAAGCAGTTCCTCATAAAGAATGTACACATGAACTTACTCAGACTCACTCCCTCTGAGATCCAACACTAGGGCAGCAGCTTGAAAGGCACCAGTGGCATACAGGGAGGAACTGAAGTGACTGACATAAAGTCAAGAGCAAGAGGACAGCTTTCTCCCAGATGGAAAGGAAGGCAGAGACCACTGTTCCTTTTCTGAACCCTCCCCCAACAGAGCCAAGAGCTGGCAGGTGAGTACCGTATCTGAGACTCCAACAACTTGGCTAAGACTGCTTGCCCCACCCTGGAGATCCCCTGAGACTCTGTCACACCCAATTTACAGGCCAACCCAAGCTTTTAACAGTGCCTTTTCCATATGAATGGCTGGTCTTGGCTTATGACTCACAACTTCCTAAATCTTCTCAAACTAACAACAGCAGATCTCAGTGAACTCCTAGGACAGGTACTAGCTGCAGCCAGCCTAGGTTCACAGCTTGGCTTAAACTGGGAACCTCCAAACCCAACACAAGTAGCAGCCAGCTCAGATTGCTTTATAGCTCAGGCAGGGTGACCCTGGAAAGAACACAGGTGGGGAGTGCTCTTGGCATGCACTACCTGGGAATCCCAGAGCCTGCACACCCAGTAGACAGCTACGTACCACGTCAGACCATTACCACCTTCCCCTGCACAGCTGATTCTCCATGGAGGGCAGAGGTTGGTGGTCAGTGGTCATAGCCAGTCCTTGCAGCTGACCTGCCTGGGTAAACCCCTTTCTTTGACCTGCCAACAGCAGTCAAGGTTCAACTACAAGAGAAGGGTGTATTAAGTTCACACATAGGGCATACCTCGAGTATGCAGATTAGGTGACAGGGAAGGCTGTGCCACTGGACTCTACAGAACACCTACTACCTTAGGCCATGCTACCAAGACATGAAGTCAAAGCAGCTCTACCTAATACATAGAAACAAACACAGGGAAGCTGCCAAAATGAGGACACAAAGAAACATGGCCCAAATGAAAGAACAGATCAAAACTCCAGGAAAAGAACTTAAAAAAAGGTAGATAAGCAATCTATCAGATGTAGAGTTCAAAAGACTGGTTATAAGGATGCTCAGTTAACTTAATGAGGTCTCAAGAGCATAAAAAAGATCCAGTCAGAAACAAAGGTCATAGTAATTGAAATAAAGAACAATTTACAGAGAAACAACAGTACAGTGGATGAAGCTGAGAGTCAAATCAATGATTTGGAAAATAAGGAGGCAAAAAACAACCAATCAGAACAGCAAGAAGAAAAAAAGAATTAAAAAAAAATGAGGCTAGTGTAAGGAGCCTCTGGGACAACTTCAGGTGTACCAACATTTGCATCATAGGGGTGCCAGAAGGAGAAGAGAAAGGGCAAAAAATTGAAAATCTATTTGAAAAAATAATGAAAGAAAACTTCCCTAATTTGGTGAAGGAAATAGACATGCAAGTCCAGGAAGCACAGAGAGTCCCAAACAAGATGGATGTAAAGAGGCCCACTCCAAGACACACCATAATTAAAGTGCTAATGGTTAAAAATAAAGCTAGAACTTTAAAAGCAGAAAACAAAAAGCAGTTAGTTACCTACAGGGGCATTCCCCTAAGACTGATTTCTCAGCTGATTTCTTCAAAGAGACTTTGCAGTCTAGAAAGGACTGACAAGAAGTATCCAAAATCAAGAAAAGTGGGAACCTACAGCTGTGATTTCTCTACCCAGCAAAGGTATCATTTATAATCAAAGGGCAGGTAAAGAGCTTCCCCGACAAGAAAAAAACTGAAGGGGTTCATCATCACCAAGTCATTATTATATGAAATGTTAAGAAAAAGAAGATAAAAACTAGGAACAATAAAAAGGGCAAAAATACATATCTATCAGCAAAGGAATCTAAAAAACAAAGTTTACAAATGAGAAGAACAGAGACAGAATCATGGATATGGAGAGCATTTTGATGGTTGCCAGGTGGAAGGGATTGTGGGAGAATGTGTGAAGAGGTGAAGGGATTCAGAAATACAAGTAGGTAGTTACAGAACAGCCATGGGGATGTAAAGTACAGTATAGGAAATGAAGTAGCCAAAGAACTTGCACGCATGATCCATGAACATGAACAATGATGTGATGATTGCCTGAGGGAGTAGGGGATGCTGGGTAGAACTATAATAGCATATCCAATAAAATGACATTTTAAAAACAAATAAAAATGAAATTAAAATATACTGCATTTCTCACAATAAACAGGGGCAAGTTACCTTTCAAGCAAGTCCAACAATACTGGGGCAGTAGTTGTATATTGCACACTAATATCATTGAATGACTGAAAATATAGTATAACGTCTGTTTTTCTTCATTCTTCTGTGTTGGCAACTGTTATGTAAAGATCAAGTAAGGGGCAGGATAGTCTTATCACAACTTAAAAATGAGATTCAAAAGTCTTAAGGTAAATTGTTGATGAGAACCTCTCTGGCTACTCAACGGATTCATTGGAGAGTCAACAAAAATGAACTCAAATTCATGGCTGTACCTGTTATAATAAGTGAGGCAAGAAATAAGAACTAACTTTTCAAAATGAAGTCAAAAGCTTCAAAAGCAATAGGAAGGTCTAAACGAAACACTAAAAGCTGTAACATTAAACAAAGACAAAACTGGCTATACTTTCATGAAGTACAAAAATAAACAAAAGGAAGTGGCATACAATGGTTTATATACACTGTTTAACCCACATTTTACAACTGGAAAATGTGGGTTAAACAGTGTGTTAAATCAGCTTCCAGAGAGGAAGTGCCTACCAAGTGGGCTTTTATCATCAAAGCCCAAAGCAGGCTCATTATAGCAAGGTTTCCAGACTCCGAGATCAAAGAGAAAATCCCCAGAGAAACAAGGTGTAGGGCACTCCTTATATCATGAAAGTGAGTGTATCAGAGGAGACATGGGGAAAATAAAGGTAAAGATGACAGTGATAACCTGTTGAGGAATGCAGTGTAACGGGAAAAACTTGGCTCTTGATTCTAAATGTACTTGCTATTGTGAAATTAAGAGAGAGGGAAAAGAAAAACACAAGGCAAGACAAAACAAAACAGAAGGTAAAGGAATAGTCACTACGGCCATATTCTGGTTTGTATGATACCTCTAGTGCTTCTGGTTTAAATGTTAAGAAACCGTCTTGACTCTGATTCAGAAATATTACATTTTGTTCAGAGTTGAGAGTTGGTATGTGTTCTTTCAAATGCTCTGCAAGCCATCAAGCATTGACTAACACACTGTAGATAGCCAAAAAGATAATCTTTTAAGAAGGTAATTTACCCTTTCATGAGACTGAAATTTAGAAGGCCTATTGAATACTTTGATTCAGAAAACAACAGTATAAAACAGTAAACCAATAGTTTCATTAGGAGAAATTGTTTGAAGTTTTAAACGCTAAGGCTGGAACCACAGTTCTTGACCCTAGTGCTTCTCAAACGCTCTGTGATAAAGGACCAGGTTTTTCCTAACCTGTTGCAGACTGATACTGCAGTAAAATACAATAAAAATTCATCACTGTGCTCTAGAAAATGTAATAATAAGACAAAGACATACTAATCATGAGACACAGCAGATAAGTCTCACTTAAGGGGCATTCTACAAAATATCTGACTAGCTCTTCTCAGAAATGAGCGAAGTCTAAAAAGCTGTTACAGCCGAGAGGAGCCTGAGGAGACGTAAAAACTGAATGTAACTTGATATCCTGGATGGGACTCTGAGAGTGAAAAGGGACATTAGACAAAAACGAAGGAAATCTGAATAAAATATGGGCTTTATTAATAACGATGTGTCTATACTGGTCCATTAATTGTGACAAATGCACCGTACTAATGCAAGATGAGAATAATGGGGAAACGGGGTGTGCGGCACACAGGAACGCGCTGTACTACTTCATAAATTTTGTTTGTTCTAAAATAAAAATGTACTTAAATTTTTTTAAAAACCAAAGACATACAAAGTACAACACCCCAAAATTTTAAATTATTACATCCAACAGACATAAAGTACTCTGTCAAATCTCTAAATGCTATGAAAAGTTTCTAAATTCTTACTCTCAGTTTCCGTCATTCCCCAATTATATACTGGTAATGAACAGTTAATGGACTGGCACGAATCCATGGACCACACTTGGGGAAGTCTCCATTGGGTATATAGCCAATGAGAAAAACTAGGGTAATGAATTGAGCTTTCCATAAAGCTAATTTAATTTGATTAAAGGACCATCATTTTATGCTCTGAGATTATCTCCTTTCCATATATTTAGTGGTGTGTGTGTGTGTGTGTGAGAGAGAGAGAGAGAGAGGCAAGAGACAGACAGAGAGAAACAATGGAGAGAAGAGGGGGTAGTTGTCTTTGTTTGGATGGTTTTGCCTACAAATTATTGAAGAATGGCTTAAACAATAAAGATATTTGTCATTTTTCATACAAGAAGCCTGCACTTAAAGGGGTTCCAAGGTTGAGAAATTCTGGTGATGTATTTCCAGCAGTATTCCTTTATCTTTGCCACACTGTGCCACCTTCAGGGTGTTGGCTTGTCCCTTAAACTGTCTTTCTTCATGGTCCCAGGATGGCTGCCATAGGTCCAGTTGTCCCATGAAGACACTGATGTTCAAAAAAAGAAAGGACGCCAGCCTTGGCTGGGTTGCTGAGTTAGTTGGTTAGAGCATCATTCCAGTACACCAAGGTTGTGGGTTCCATCCCCAGTCAGGGCACGTATAAGAATTAGCCAATGAATGCATACATAAGTTGAAAAACAAATCAATGTCTCTCTCTTTCTCTCTCAAATAATAAACAAACAAACAAACAAATAAACAAACAAATAAATAGGTTGCCAGTGGTGATTTACCAAGAAATCAAAGAAGCATAAGCTTTAGAATACTTCACTTTCACAGTCTCCTTCCAAGAAGACCTTGGAGAGGATCCTAGCAATGCATTCACCTGGTCATATATTTCTGATCATGTATTTTTTTGTAAACTGTGAAAAAGCAAAGATAATTTTATACCTTTTTCTTAAAGAAGGCCCCAAAATTGTATAAGCTTCAAGCTCCACAACCTGGATTCTACCCTGAAGAACACTCTTTCTTCATGTATCTGTTTTTTTAAGGGGAAGAAAACCTTTCTCAAAACTCTTGCATTGTATCTTATTAGCTAAAACTTAAGTCAAGGCCCACTCCTAAACAAGTCATTAACAATGGGGTTGGGATTACATAATTGGCTTAAACTAAGATTCAGCCCTTGCTGTAAGGGAGGGGCCCAGTTTAACCTGAAGCCCCTGGCTACTGGATACCTAAACCAGACTGGGATTCTGAAAACAAGAGGAAGAGCGTCACTCTTCTAGTTTCTACAGAGACTTTCCTCAGTCAGATTCTTTTACTTGTAACTTCCTTGACCTGAGCAATTACCTCTCAAATATGTGAGTTCTTTACTTCTTCTACAACCTCTGGAAACCTGGTGATGTCTTCCGAGTCTCTGCTAGGCTCTTGTCACCCCTCCATGACACTCAATATGTGAGATAGGTACCCACACCTCTTTCTCACATCTAGGTCTTGAGAAACATTCAGGCAGACTTAGCCCCGCTAAACTTTTATTTGCATCTGGCCAGCTCTACTCTCATCCTTTGGATTTCTGGAACAGAGCCTATTTCACTAGGCTTGGGTGAGGGGTGTCCACCCAGTGGCTCCACTCTGTGGTGGCAGTGGGGCAATTCCCATCATAGCTCTCTCCAGTCCTTTCTCTCTCCACCTGTCTATACTCTCAGTGTGGGTGAAGGGTTTAAGAGCCATACAACCCTGCGCTGTGCTCCACTATTTTAATCTAAGTCCATCAAAATTAAATAAAATTATAAATTCAGTCATACTAGTCATATGTCAAGTGCTCGAATAGCTACATGTGGTTAGTGGCTACCACATTGGAAAGCACAGATATAGAATATTTCCATCTTTGTAGGAGGTTTTAGTGATTCTTGAACACCTACTTTAAAGTTTATACATGGTGATTAGGCTCAGAACTTTTGGTATCTGAAACTTATCATACCTTAAAGCCTCAAGCAAAACCTAATCAACCATTATCCATATGTTTTAAAACATGAGATGTGTTCATATAATTAAATATGATTTTACCATTAATTTCATTTCATGCATAATAATCATTACATTCTTAAAATTGTAAATATTTACAAGGACTACTTCAGTCAGTTTGCTTCAGCTTGCATTCAATTAATGCAGCATAATTTGTCTCAGGAAGCACACTTTCATATTACTTGACGGTGCTTATACTTGTTGAGTTTGCATTTTTTGAAATTACTTTGTTGTATTTTATGTCCAAGTCACAAAAATGAAATAGTAGCTTAAAGGTTCATGAAGTGTAAATATACTAAAGAAAATAATAATATAAACATTATAATTGAGAACAACAGCACAATTCAGCAGAAATTCAGAACAAATATAGAATGTAAGTCTTTTCATACAGAGATAAATGAATCTGAGTAATTCTGATTTTCCACAAGTAACCAAAGATGAAAAGTATGAACAGGAAATCCCATGAGTTTTTGCAACTAAATGTTAACTCACCCATCAATCTATTCTCCAGTTCTCGGTGTGTCGTGTACTTTGAAATGTTGTCAAGTAGTAGCAGGAATCCTTTGTGTAATATTCAAACAAATGATTGTGACCACTCAGACAAACCAAACTCTGCTCTATCCCCAAACAAACAGAAAATAATGCTCTCCAACATGAAAGTGACAAAATTTGCTGCTAGATGGAAACAATGACTATCACTCATTCTTATCAGTCTTATTAAAAGTAGGTACATGTTGTGGTATTGCTGAACAATAAATGCAAAGCAAATGATAAGAATCATATTCAGAGAAGACATAAAAAGCTATTGGCAAAAATCCTTTAGTGAATGACTCTACTGTAGACCTTAATAATAATGGCACACTAAGGGGAAAAGTAGTTGCTATCAGTCATGCATAGTAGCACTTCAAGTAGAAGGAAATCACTCATGAATACCAGCTGTTAGCATATTGTGATATAACATGTGCGTGAGAAGTTCTGGATGACTTTTTGCTTTCCTTATGCCTGAAAATTCATGCTAATCATTCGCTTGGTTACCAAAAGTTCTGTGACTCATAATTTTAATAGGTAAACATGTGCTGATACCTGCACTGACCAGGCAGGTATGTGACAAGAATGATATTCAAATAGAAGAGGCTGCACCTGAATGCCAATCCACATTTATTCAGAGAGAACAGTAGGCAGTGCATGCATACACCCCTACATACATCTGTTGGTTCTGTTTCTCTGGAGAGTGCAGACTAGTTACAAACTCTTTGGTGACTTCTGCAAAGGCAGATCCCATACCCTGGGGTATGACATTTGTCCAGGTCTAGAAGTGACAGGGGCCAGAACTCTTGGGCACATGGGTACTTGGTCTGGATGCAGGATGGCAGCAAGAGGACTGAGCCAGCACTCCCAGTGATAGGCTAGTAAGATGCAGAGAACAGGACCATGTGGGCCACAGCAGAGTTGGGTGGCCTTCCTCATGGCCAAGGGTTCAGCATGTGGTACCCAAGGAAATCTCAGGAGGAGCAAAAGTTGTGTCTGAAATTGACCTGAATCTAGCTTCAGGCATAAATTATCTAGATTTTTAATGCTGAGGGTAAAATACCAGGATTTCTTCAGGAGATAAAAAAAATGGCTCAATTACAAGGACCTTAAATTTTCACTAACTGTTGATGATTCTTCAGACATCTGGAAGATAAATCAATGATATATTATTTAGCATATTTTAAATCATATTCAAAAGTTACAACAGTGAATCAAGTACTTCCAGAGTCTACTATAATCAAAGAATGAATTAAGAATTTGTTTATCCTCTCCTAACCCAACCTGTTCAAACTTCTTTGTTTGGCTGTGATATTTGACAGTCTTGGTATCTGATGGAGCCCTAAAAATAGCTTTCTACTTCTGCATAACAGACTGCCCAAACCTTAGTGGCTTAAAACAACAACAATCATTTATGTGTTTACAGTGAAGCAATTTGGATAGCTTATCTCTGGGCCATTGGGCTAAGACAACTTGCCCAGGGGCTAGACTATCTGAGAATGGCCTTAGTCACATGGTTGGTAGTAGGTTCTGGCTGTTGGCTGGAAACACAGCTGGGGCACCTTAGTTCTCCTCCACATGGCCAGCTTGAACTTCACAGACAATGACGGCTAGGTTCCAAGAAGGAGCATTTCAGAGGGGTTGAACCAGAAGTTGCAAGGCTTCCTCAGGCCTAAGGCCACAAGAAGACTGCTGTGCAAAGCAAGTCATAGGCCAGCCCAGACTGAGTCTGGCAGGCAGAATTCCAAGATGCCTCTTTTGATCTTTGCCCACAGCATTGCTCCCATGATGATGCTGCATAGTAAAGAGAATTTGTTACATGGCAAAAGCGATGTGTAGATTAATATTATTGGTTAAAATTTACTAATTAAGATTACTAATCAGTTGACCTAAAGATAGAGTTATTATCCTGGTGGGCCTGACCTAATTAGAGAACCTGTTAAAATCATAGAGTTTTCTGGTGGCAGAAGGGAAAGTTAGAAAGATTGAAAGCCTGAGAGAGATTCAATGAGAGGGATGAACATCTCCATTGCTGAGATGGGGGGACATGCCAGGACCTGAGCATGACCTCTAGGAGCTAAGAGTGGTTCCTGGACAATAACTAGCAAGACAATGGGGACCTCAGTCCTACAACCAAAAGGAAATTAATTCTGCCAACAGTCTAAGGGGGCTTTGAAAGGAATCTTTCTTTAGCAGAACATCTAGATAAAGACAGCTGGCCATGCCTTGATTTCAACTTTGTGAGACCCTGAGCAGAGGACCAGCTAAAATGCACTGGACTATTGACACAAGGAGACTCTGAGACAATAAATATGTGTTATTTTTTCAAGCTGCATTTTGTGGTGATTTGTTACACAGCAAGTGAAAACTAACACACGGGAGATAGAGGATGGAATAGACTGTGCCTCCTGATGAGAGAGCAGCAAAGGCATACTGCAGATGGCTGTGGGGTGGGGGATGTTGTTGTTTGAAAATATGGGGTCCACATCAATCCAAATAATAGCTAGAATTATCCGAAAGAAAAACCGACACCTGCGGCTACTCTCAGCCACTTAACATTGTGAGTTTCCCTTTTCTAACTGAGTAGAAATAAATACTAACAACCCAATGTGAACTACAGCTCAAGTTATCCATTATCACACTGCCTTGATCAAAATTACACACAACGTCATCCTTCTTACAGCTACAGTGATCATCATAAGTTTTGAATATTACTTTTTATTAATGAGCAATCTTTTAAAAATTTTCACCTAAAATTTTCATGATCATCTTTTTACAAACTGATTTGAATCTTAACTGTATTGTAGTCAAGAATTGTGGTTCCAATTCTTATTTTTTTAAAGATATTATTTATTTTTAGAGAGAGGGGAAAGGAGGGATAAAGAGAGGGAGAGAAACATCAATGCATGAGAGATACATCAATCTGTTGCCTCTTGCATGCCCCCAAAACCAGGCCTGCAACCAAGGCAAGTGCCCTGACTGGGAATTGAACCAGCAACCTTCAGTTCACAAGCTGGCATTCGATCCACTGTGCCACACCAGCGAGGGCCCAATTCTTTAAAATATATTATGACTTGAATTGTGGATCATTATAGTCAAATTTTATAATGTTCTGCATGGCATAAAAAGAATGTGCATCCTCTAATTGTTTTATGGGGTTCTATATATGTCATTAGACTGAGCTTATTAATTATCTTATTCAAAATTTATTTATCCTTACTGATATTTTCATCCATTTGATCTATTCATTACTGGATGAGTGAGATATATTTCCCATTATGATGAGGGCTATCTACTTCTCTTTGTAGTTCTATCAATTTTTATTCATATACTTTGAAGTTATATTATTAAGGACATTCAACTTTAGAATTATTACAAACATCCTCTGGTCATCTTGTATATATTATATATGCATATGCATACATACATACATGTATAAATATACACACATGCATATATGTGCCTGTGGCAGCCAGCTTCCAAAATCACCCCTACTATTCCTGCCTTCATATTTACACCGAGTGCATTCCATCTGCATTGTGTCGGGGTTGGTCTGTGCGACCAACAGAACAGAGCAGAGGTAATGCTATGTCACTTTTAAAGTTAAGTTGTAAAAGAATATGGTTTCCAATTTGGGTGTTTTCTTGTGCTTGCTCTTCCTTTCTCTCTCTTTACAGCCTCCCCAGGGAGCACGTTGCCCTGCATGATCAGCCGAATGGAGAGGCCCATGTGATGCAGAAGTGAAAAGCCTCTAGTCAGTTAACAGCCAGCTGGAACTGAGACCTGCCAGCAGCCATGAGAGTGAGCTTGGGAGGGGATTCTCCTGTCTTCAAATGACTGTGACCTCATGAGAGACCCTTGTGCAGAGTCACCCAGCTAAACCACTCCTCAACTCTTAATCCCATCTTTAACGAAACAGGGAAACACTAAAATTCCAAACCACCACCATGAAGAATATTCTCCAAACTCTTTCCAGTTGATGAGAAACAATGGTGAACCTGGGTGTAGGAGACCATTCTGCATGGCGTGGGCCCAGCTCCCAGGGGAAAGCAAGGTCCAATGTGCAGGACCCACACCCATGGATAGGTTCTCCCATGAGGAATCAGTCCTTCATTGTACCTAGGCTGCTGCGAGACTTGCTTTTGCCAAAACTCTCTCACCCTGAATTGAGGCAGCAAACATTTACTGCAAAGTAACTTCCTAAAATCCATTCTAAACCTTCCAAGGATGAATGTAACTGGTTCAACTACTTTCCCCTTTTCATTTGCTAATATCCTTCTTCTGTGATGTGTTTAGCGGCATTGGCATGGGCTCCTTTGTTTTCTGTAAAAGGTAACCACCTAAAGCGAACCTGGGTGTAGTAAATGAGGACCATCATGTAATGTGCCAAGAAAAGAAATAAAGGCTTGTCATGGTGGAGGCTGAGGTTTTTTTTTCCCCTTGATAGAAAAGCCATGCTGTCTCTTTTCCTCCACAGGACTTGGTAGTCCATGTGAATTTCTCATGCCTCATCCACAATGTGGCAGACCCCACGAGCCAGGGTCCACATCACCTGGGAGCCTTGGACCTCAGGTATATGTATTTCTGAGAACAGGGGAAAGTTCCAAACAGTCTTTGATTAAAGCACCAAAATCATGGTGAGACCATGGGAGAAGCAGTAGGTGCCCGGAGGGAGACACCAATTCCACACCGTTAATGGTGGGGGCGGGGACAGCTGAAGGAGAGGCCATGGTAACAATAATTCATGTTGTCCATAACCTGGTCTAATAGCTGACAGAGAGTTTAAGGGACTTTCCAGAGGCAGTTTAAGGGATTTTACTGCGAGTACACCACACACCTCCGGACGAGTACATGAACCCTTAGGAAAGAGGAAGTAGTAGTTGTAGGAAGCTGAAGATTGTCCGACTTCACTCTTCACTTTCTCCCCTCACGCACAAATCTGCCCTGTTGACATCAGTAACAAAGCAGCCCATACCCTCTGCATATATTGTTCAGAAAGAAAAAAAAAAAAGAGTAAAGAAATGCAATCAAATTTCAGATAAAGAATAAGTACAAAAGAGGACTTATCCAAGGAAACAGGAAGGGCTCAGAAACAAATAGGGGTAGAAGGCAAGCCAGCAGAGCCCTGGGAAATAGTAGTTTAATAGGAATATAAAAACATTACCAAAACAATACTACTCAAGAAATGAAAGTGGGAGAAAACACAAAATCAGCATAAAGGACATAAATTAGAAGCTTTTTTTTTTAAGAGATGGAATGGGGCAATGATATAAAAAATATTAGAGATGATAGATACAGAAGTCAAAACGGATCTAACAAGACACACAATTTGGGAATTGATAATTCCTGAAGAATAGAATCAAACAAATGCCTTTTTATACTTTTCCCCAAAATAATAGAAGAAAAAATATTTCAAAATAAAGGTTTGAATCTTCTGGACAAAAAGCCATATGGACCAGGAAGAACCTAGATAATTTGCCCCAAACCAAGACATATCCTAATGAAAGAAAGAGGACCCAGAGAAAACCAAAAGTTACATACAGACAAAAAAGAAAAAGTTACACACAACAGAGAAAACTCAGGTGGTCCTCAGACTTTGACACACACACACAGACACACACCAAACATCATCTATTCCAGAAGACACAGAACAATGCTTAGAGAGTTCCATAAGAAAGTGTGACCTAAAAATTTATATTCAACAAATTTTCTCTTCATATAAAAAGACAAACAACAGACACTCTCCAGGATGAAAGAATTCTAACAAAACATCTCCTGTGAGCTCTTACTGAAAAGAAAACAAAACTCTTTGATGATAAAATCCAGCCCAAAGAAGGGTGGAATCAAAACAGTGGATCAGAAATGAAAGGGGCCCTGGTGGGGTGACTGGGTGAGTAGACTCTGGTGACCAACTACCCGGGCTCCAGTCACATCTCTGTGTGACTTCAGACTGTCCTTCAAGCTCTCTGTACCTAAGGTTCCTCCCTGTAAAATGAGGACAATAGTTGAACTTGAGATTTTCTAAGACTTCGTTTGACTCACATGTGTAATGCTCCTAGAACAGTGCCTGGTGCAGAAAAAGAGCTATGTGCTAGATATGTAAGATAATACATTATTTTAGAAATAAGTCTGAACAACTATGAGATGTTGCTACAAATCAGAACATTGGGCACCTCACTGAATTGCTGGGAAGGTTAGAAACCTTGATGGCTTCACAGCCAGCACCTAAAATACTGTGACAAGGCTAATCTAGTGAGGACAGCCCACTGCTGCACCCGAGGACCAGATGCTGCACCTTATGACCCCAACACCCTAACACCAGACACTGTTGGCCACTACTAGCACCGCCGCCCTGGTGTTCCTAAAAGTTGGTCTTGCTGCAATGACCATGAGAAAGTGCACCTGCGGGTGGGCCTCGATCCCATGTCCACACCCAGGGTGCAAGGAAAACTGGGAAGTGAGTGTCTGCTCTTGCAGCTTTGTGGTGGAGAGCAGGCTCTGTCTCCTACCCAGACTCATGTAGAGGAGAATTTCCCATGCACAGTAAGAGGACTCAGATGTTGGGCAACTTAAAAGAATGACATACCTCCTCTATCGTAAAATAAGGCAATCTACCTTAGATTAAGAGTATGAGCCTAAGCACCCAACACCACTGTGCAAACACTCTGCAACTGTGGATGGGTTAATTACATTTTATGAGCTTTGGTTTCATCTGTAAATGGAGATAATAATAGTACCACTCTCACAAATGCTATCGTGAGGATTAAATGAGTTAATTCATTAAATGAGTTAATTCAAGTGCTCGGTAAAGGTTAGATATTGAAGTAATTTTTCTTACATTCCGCCCCTTCACCGCTCAGTATCAGTATATATATTTCTTCACAGACTTATAATCCCAGAGGCACTCTCACCTAACAAAATTAAATCATCCTATGCAGACAAAAAGGTACTCATCCCCTCTTTAAAGTCTCAAAACTTAAACAGTTACTGAACCCAGCTTTAAGTCCAGGACATCTGAGAGGTATCCGTTTCTCCTTTGTTCTATCGCAGCTCTTGTTGATAGTCTGTTATATGTAGATGAATATTCAAAGTTAACATGCCCCATGTATAATGGTGGGGGAAGAGGGAGAAGAAAGGAGAAATTAGAGGACATAAGCATATCTACAATATGCCACAGTGGAGAAAACACGTGTTGCTGAAATTGTACTTATTTCTACGATGTTTTATGACCTATTTTTCCACCACCTAGTTCATGGTCCCTTGGCTTTCCACCAGCATCTCAGCTGGTTGGAATTTTTCACCTGATGAAGTGAACCAAACCTTCATTTCTGCGGGATCTGAGCCTTTAATGATCCAGTTTCTGCTGAATTACTGCAGTATTCCACTACATTCTTACCATTGGCAGTGGCTGTGGCAGTGGAGGAGGTGGCCTGGTCATTCCCTGGAGTCCAACCATCTTCCTTGTCCCCCTCACTGTGAGCTCTGTTGCCCCACTGAGTTCTCTAGAGGTGATCGACACCTGTGGTGTTAAAGGGGCAGAAGCAGAACTGAGCAGACCTGAGCTGTGTGCAAGGCTGGCAAAGCCTCAGGCAGCCTGGTGGGAGCTCTGGAGGGATCGCTGCCCGTCGTGGGCTCTCCCAGGAAGCGTCTGGCTCTAGGCGAGGCAGCTCTTTGCAGCTGAGAAGGAACTGATAGCTGGAAGCAGCCTGCTGACAGAACCTCCATTAGTTGGGTGGCCAGTCCACCCTTCAAGGGGATCTGGTGGCTCACCTCCCTGTGTCCTGCAGGCAGCAGTCCCATTTCCCCCAGGTATCAGGTACAATCACCCCATCTACATGGTAACCCGTGTTTCTTTGTTCACTCAGTGGCATGTGGAAACTTCACCTTCCAATCCATTAGAACCATGGCTATGTCTGCTGAAGGAGCACCCCTCCCTTGGGCATGAAGCAAAGCACAGAACTTCGAAGACGCACACTGAAAATTTTGCAAGTGGGCCATAGAGCATAATGGTCAGAGGTGCCTCCTCTATCTGCTTTGCCATTTGGAGCATACAGTATTGGAGTTTTAGGAAAAGAGATTGATGTGTTCATACCAGAGAAAAAAACTATTAGTCCAATTGTGGCAAATTGAATTGTATTTTAAATGCATTTGGGGAGCTCATAATGTAAAGGAAATTGTTCAGCAAAAGGAAAATTATTTATATTAATCAAATAGTCACTTTTTCACCCTCTAACTTCCTTTTCTCAGCTGCTCTCCACCTCCATCAAAATTAATATCTTTTACTCATTACCTTGTTTGATACTGAGCTTTAAAAGTAATACACACCGGCATTGTTACCCACAGTTTAATATCCCAAAATGTTTCCTGGAAAGAGTGGTTTCTTATTCTTAATGAGATAACTAGAGTTTATGAAATTATCCCAGCAGGAGGCAATAGAAATGTGAATATAAAACCTTTCCGTTAATGAATGAGAAAAGTTAAATAAATGTCTCTGGGAAAGAGCCCCAAGCACTTAGTCTCATTAAGAAAAATTTGCAGCAGCCTGAAGAGTTGAGTGGAGACGGTTACCTGACTGCAGTTGAGTACCACGGAAGACAGAATGTTTTAAGGCTTTAGAAGTAAGATGACTGAAAGTCTTTAAGTCATTGTAATTTGATTTTGATTTTATTAAAAGAGTCTGGTTCTAACAGACTTTTTAAAGTCCTCTTAATTTTACCAAGACTTTGTAACTTTTACTTTTGCAGTGTTCTATAGCATTGTCTACTACTTCAACATTTTCTGTGCGTTACACCAAGGGATTGTAAGACACTGTCCTGCCCCCAGGAAGCTCACAGTCTCTTGGATATACAGGGAAGTCGAAAACAATAGTGGTCAAGCCCTGGCCAGGTCGCTCAGCTGGTTAGAGTATAACCTTGACACATCAAGGTTGTGGGATCTATCTCCGGTCAGGGCATGTATAAGAGACAACCAATAAATGCATAAATATGTGGAAGACAAATTGATGTTTCTCTCTCTCTTTCGCCCTCTCTCTCTCCCCCCTCTCAAATCAATAAATAAAAAACAAAAACAAAAACAAAGATAGTAGTGCCCTAAGAGAGGTATGCACAAAATTGCCTGACAGAGAGCCACCCAGGGCGGTCAGGAAAGTGGCACATGGACATGTCACTTAAGCCAAGATGTAAGGCTGTGTAGGAATTAGCAAGAGCAAGCTTCTATTGCTCCTTACTGATCTTTCACTCGCAGGAATGGTCTGTCACTCTGTCCTGTGGGAGGATAAGGATTCAGCCTCCTTTCATCTCATCCACACACACTGCCCCTCCCCTGGGAGAACCATAGCATAATTTTGGTTACATCAACTTCATTAGTTACGCTACAGTTACAATGTCAATGCTATTCATAGTTGAGTCATTTGGCATATCATGATAACTGTTCCTTTCTTTCCTTACTAAAAGTCATTTTCCTTTCATTTGTTCGGTTCTAAGCCACAGATTCTCTAAGTCTCTAAATCTCTCCTTCAATTTTTTTGATATATCAGCCTTTATATTGGCTTATCTTCTTCGTCTGTCCTGGAGGGTTGCGACCAGCTCCAGGTTCAAACTGGCAGCCCTTTGTGCTGGCACCATCAGTGTGGACTGCCGCGGACACAGTTTGGGGTTTCCCTTCACTCTCCTGCTGAGGATGGCCATTTCTCCCTCCCGGCTTTACGATCCTGTTTTCTTCTCCCTTAATTCACTCCCTCCTGTTGGATGGCATAACTCCTGATACCTCAAGAAAGGCTGTATGGGAAGTAAAATTGTTGAGACCTCTCATGTTTGAAGATAGGATTAGAGAGGGAAAGACAGATTATAAAGGAGCATGAGGACTCTTTGGGATAAGAGGGATGTATTCATTATCTTGATTGTAGAAATTATTTCATAGCTGCATACATATGGCAAAACTCATCAAATTGTGTGTACTGTATTGTATGTCAATTGTATCTCAAGCTGCAAGAAAATAAAAAGAAAAAAGATGTGTATATAAAATTCAAAAGTGTATTAATTTATGTTAGTGAATTTGCGGGGAAGCGGGTACTTTTACATAGTGCTGGTGGGAATGCAAATGCTACAACCTCTATAAGAGAGGAATTTGACACTATCTAGCCAAACTACAAATGTATTTAACCTTTGGCCCAGCAATCCCACTTCTAATTAGAATCTGTACCAAACATACCTTGACAGAAATACAAAACAATGCCTGTACAAAACTCTTTGTGGAAGCACTATTTGCAATAGCCAAAGATTGAAATCAATCTGAATGTCCAACAGCAGAATATTGCTGAATGATGGTACAGCTACATACCGAAGCACTGCTCAGTTGAAAAGAGGTAAAGAAGGTCCCAATGTACTGTCAGGGAGTGATCTTCAGGATGTATTGGCAAGTGAAGATATCAAGTTATGAAGTGTGGAGGATATTTGTGCCTTTTTCTCCCCTTGAGCTGGGTGGTAGCTAGGTAGGGTGCATAAATATGTAAAATTTCATTGAGCTACACATGACCACATGTACATTAAATCTCAAAAAAAAAAAAAAACAGATAGGAGCAAATTGAATAAAGAGTGAGAGAAGAGGAAATGGAAATGGTGAGAACTGGCTGTGAAGAGGCAGCATTACCTGGAACAGAATGTAATGCCGAGAGTTTCTGTCTCCCTGCTTTCCTCTTCCTTTCTGCCTGCCTTCTTTTATTTCTTTTCATAATAATAAAAAAAAAAAAACCTTAAGCATATGTAAATCTGATGGTTGATGAGAAAGACCAGGTGAAAACTAAAGTTGACTTCATAATAAGAAAAAGAAAGTATAATCAATAGTGTAAGGTCCTTGGAAAGTTGGCAGGGTATGGGAATCAGAGCACAAGTAGAGGGGTTGTCAGACAGAAAAGAGACATTTCCACCATCCCAACAGGGGGAGAGGGGGCTGGAATGAGAGCAGCTAAGGACAGTTGTAGGATTGGAAACAGCAGATACAACTACACTCTGTAAAGCCGCTACATGAGTAGGGCGTGCAGTGGGAGTGGAGAGAGGTGATTGTAGAATCCAGAAGTAGAAAGAGTTTGAGATAGTATCACAGGGAGTGGGAGAGTCAGAACTGAACTAAACAGGAAATATTAGATAGTAAGAAATGTCAGATACTAAAGGCCTGTTTGAAGTTAATGATCACATGGCTTTTTCCAGCAGGACACAGAGGAAGCAGAAAGTTGGATCCATCCAAAGTTGGGTTTTGCCAGGTGGGTACAACTAAGCTATAAGGGGGTTTAGATCGTTGGCCAGGCATATTATTAAAATGATGAATCGTTCAGTCTAATGTGGTTAAATGAGGAAGTAAAGAAAGCAGAGGGCTGACTGATCAAAAGTAAATAGAAAACTTGGAGGGTGGGCATTCCAGTGAGGTCGGAAAGTTGCTGCAACAGGACCAGCTGAAAGCTGTGAGTCGGCATTTCTCACAGTACATCCTGAAGGATAGGACCAGATAAACGGCTCATGCACTAATAACGCATCATCGAGGTATTGAGACATCTTGTATCACAGAGACCTGTATTCTGCTTAACCAAGCACATTCTAAATCCTGGAATTACTATTGTTTCTGGCATTTGCTAAGATCAAGTGAATCATGACTTCTGGCCAAGATGGAGGCGTAGGTGGACACACTGTGCCTCCTCTCACAACCAAGATTAAGGACAACAAAAATATAGAACAAGAAAAACCCAACCAGAACAGATAGAAAATTGAATTGTACGGAAGTCCAACAATAATTCACCCAGACCAGTAAGAGGGGCGGAGTCGGTGGCTGGGGGAGAAGGGTCATGGCAGGAAAATCAGTGGCTAGTGGTCCCAGGTGCACAGGTGGCGGTTGGCACATCCCAGGCTCACAGGCACTGGTTACCAAGCGCGGGGAGGCAACAAGCAGACCAAGCAAGGCACACAAAGCGGCTGACTGCGGTCACACATTTGCGCACAGATAAACCAGGCAAAAACGGGCAGCAAGACAGACTGCGCAACGCAAGGCCCCAGCACCAGGAAATAAAGCCTAAAAGCACTGATTGAAAACACTTGTGGGGGTTGAGGTGCCGGGAGAGAATCCCAGCCTCATAGGAGAGTTCGTTAGAGAGACCCACAGGGTCCTAGAACATACACAAGCCCACCCACATGGAAATCAGCACCAGAAGGGCCCAATTTGCTTGGGGAAAGTGGTGGAAGGGACTGGAACCTGAGAGAGAGCAGAGCAGGCATCATTGTTCCCTCTCAGACCCCACCCCCATATACAGTGTCACAACCCAGAGACTGGGCTGCCCCGCCCTGGGAAACATCTAAGGCTCCACCCCTCACTATGTAACAGCCGCAACCAGACCAAAAAAACAAAAACAAAAAACAAAAACAAACAAAAATGGCTCAAACTGGAGAACAGATCAAAGCCCCAGAGCTAATTCATCTAAGCGACAAAGAGATAGTCAACCTATCAGATGCACAGCTCAAAGCACTGGTAGCTAACCTATCAAATGCACAGTTCAAAGCATTGGTGATTAGGAAGCTCACAGAATTGGTTGATTTTGGTTGCAAATTAGATGAAAAAATGAAAGCTACAATAAATGAAATGAAGAAAAATGCACAGGGAACCAGTAGTGATGGGAGGAAAACTGGGACACAAATCAATGGAGTGGACCAGAAGGAAGAAAGAAACAACCAAACAGAAAAGAAGAAAGAAACAAGAATTTAAAAAAATGAGGAGAGGCTTAGGAACCTCCAGGACATCTTTAAACGTCCCAACATCCGAATTATAGGGGTACCAGAAGGGGAAGAAGAAGAGCAACCAGTGGAAAACTTATTTGAACAAATAATAAAGGAGAACATCCCCAATCTGGCAAAGGAAATAGACTTCCAGGAAGTCCAGGAAGCTCAGAGAGTCCCAAAGAAGTTGGACCCAAGGAGGAACACACCAAGGCACATCATAATTATATTAGCCAAGATTAAAATGAAGGAGAGAATTCTAGAAGCAGCAAGGGATAAGGACACAGTCATCTACAAAGGAGTTCCCATCAGACTGTCAGCTGATTTTTCAAAAGAGACCTTCCAGGCAAGAAGGGGCTGGAAAGAAGTATTCCAAGTCATGAAAGTCAAGGACCTACATCCAAGATTGCACTATCCAGCGAAGCTGTCATTTAGAATGGAAGGGCAGATAAAGCACTTCTCAGATAAGGTCAAGTTAAAGAAGTTCATCATCACCAAGCCCTTATTATATGAAATGTTAAAGGGACTTATCTAAGAAGAAGAAGATAAAAAATAGGACAGTAAAAAGACAGCAAACTCACAGATATTAACAACCACAGCTAAAACAAAAGCCAACTAAGCAAACAGCTAGAACAGGAGCAGAACCACAGAAATGGAGATCATATGGAGGGTTAGCAACAGGGGAGTAGGAGGAGGAGAGATGGGGGAAAGGTACAGAGAATAAGCAGCATAGATGGTGGGTAGCAAATAGACAGGGGGAGGGCAAGAATAGTGTGGGAAAAGTAGAAGCTAAAGAACTTATGACACATGGACATGAACTAAAGGGGGGAATGTGAGTGGGAGGAGGGTGTGCAGGGTGGAGGGGAATGAAGAGGGGGAAATGAGACAACTGTAATAGCATAATCAATAAAGTATAATTTTAAAAAAGATCAAGTGAATTGTGGCATTACTAAGCCTTTTTTCAGTGGATACCTACCAACACCTCTTAGTAGTTCTGCTTTGTATGTCACCTGCTGACACTCTAACATTAATAGGATGAAGGGAATAGTTATCACAGCATGGGACCATTAATTTTATATATGCTTTAATATATTTCAATATGAAAAGGTTATTTTCCTGTTAAAAGTATGTATAAGAGTAAAACATTTTGGGGGGAGGTTAAAGGGAGGGTCATGAGGTTAATGTGGCTTAGGGTTGCCTTATTCCACTATGAAGGTAAAGGAAAGACAACACTACTGTCTTGGAGAGAGTCCAGATTTAATCACTAAGATTATTATCTTCATCTGCATTAATAAACCTCATTTGACCATTAAACAGCCTCTGTTACAACTAATTACATTCCAGCAGCAGAAAAAATATTGAATGTAATAAAGGTTCTGATACTAATCACACAAAATGTGTATTTCTATTCTTTAAACCTCATAATAAGGTTTCTAACATAGATAGTAAAAAGAATAAAGAATAGCCATTATAACTTGAAAAACAGAGAAGGGCTCCCTTTTCTTTCACTTCAGTTCTTAGATATTTAAGAACAATAAAAAGGTAGATATCGGATATAAACTGAATTAATGTTTCCGCTGCTCATCCCTGAAGGAGGGTTACACTTGCCCGCCTCCTTGACATTTGCCTCGGCCAATGGAATGTGAATGGACATGACATGAGTTACGAGCAGAAGCTGTAAGAGCTAGTCATAGTTCACCATGACCTGTTTCCTTCTGCCACAAGGCCAGCATGTTCTAGACAGATGCTGCTGTCAGCCTGACTCCCTGGATAACGGTGACACACAGCAGAGCTTCAACTGATCCTTAAAGGACACTGGGCATGAGCAAGAAATAGCAAGAGTAGGGGGGTCAGCTGTTAGCACAGCATAACCCAGGTTGCGCTGACTAACACAGAAACCACATTCTCTACCCTCTATTCATGTTTCCCAGACTGGCAACTGTTAACAAACAAATAGAAGTCATCCCCAGGAGCATAAAATTCCCTCCAGAGAATGTCTAGAGCAGTGGTGGCAAATCAGCTTCATCTCTCATGTCAACGGTAATAAACCCCTAACACAGCTTGAATCAGCTCTGTAGAGAGATCCTGAAGCCATGTCCTTGCCCAGAAGGAAGAGCCCCGCCTTTACTGGTCTGTCTTCCCAAACAAGGAGGTGTAATAGCTGTCCACCCTGGCCTGTGAAGCACAACCTATGTTCCTATCACTTCTGTTATTTTTCTCATTTGTGTAGGAGGCATTATTTTTTAATGACCCCAGAAATAAACAGAAGCTAGTTCCCTAAAATATTTAGATCAATAATTTCTTTCTTTTTTTTAAAGATTTTATTTATTTATTTTTAGAGAGAGGGCAAGGGAGGGAGAAAGAGAGGGAGAGAAACATCGATGTGTGAGAAATACATGGATTGGTTGCCTCTCGCATGCCCCCAGCTGGGGACCTGGCCCTCAGCCCAGGCATGTGCCCTGACTGGGAATCAAACCAGTGACCTTTTGGTTCACAGGCTGGCGCTCAATCCACTGAGCCACACCAGCCAGGGCAAAATAATTCATTTTATTTGCTGATCAAAGGAGGAAACAAAATATTTCTATCAGAGCTAATCATAGAATTCCTCTTCAGGTAGAGATTGTCTTTGTCAGAAACATCTCAAATGCATTTTTTAGTTACTGGGATGGTTGGCTAGGCCAACAATAGATGGTTTGCAGTGAAAGGAAAACTGCTTTGCATCAGAAATGGGCAGTGGAGCTGTCACTGAAGGAACCAGGAGGAATCCAGGGAGGTCTAAGAAAAAGGTCAGAAGGGTCCAGCAACAGGGCTGGAGGCTGGGGAAGAGGCAAACCCAGGAAGTTCCCCAGGGGACAGAGTGGCTGAGGGTCTTTGGAAACTGAGATGGTGAAATACACGGGTGCACGTGTTTTGCCCTTCTGTGTGGTAATGTAACATCCATAACCCTAACACACACACGCATGCGCACGCACTCCAATGCCCAGTTCTTCAGGAAAGCCTGCAGCGCGCACACAGCCGTGCAGAGTGGCGCTCTGGGTCTGTAAGAAGTCCGGTAAGTAGGTGCTGTATGCAAAAGGAACAGGGCATGAAGGAAGCAGAACACAAAGCAGAGACCAAGAAAGCAGTGGGAGCGGAGACCAGCGGCAGAGGGAACACAGGCTCTTTCCACGTGTGCCAGCAGGAATTCTCAGAGCTACTGGGAAAGTATCTGGCCTACTTATAAGGGGTGGAGATTTGAGAAGCTTTTTACTAAATCATCAAGGACCAGATGAGCTCAGCAAGCTGGGGAAGTTAGAAACATCTAGTGGCTGACATCTGGCCCACTCGGCTAATGATGTCAAGTGGGCGTCTCTGGTTCACACTGCCAGTGAGTAGTATATAAGTCATGAGCAATTAAAGGAAAATGGCTCACTGCACCATCCCTGAAAAACAGCAGTCCCTGCCACAGTCCAGGCTGCTCTGTCCTTGGCCTAATCCTCACTATCCCCTGCACAGCGATAATGAGTTTGCTGCTTTGTGGGCTTTAGAGGTTAGGGGAAAGATGAGTTTGGTTTAATGCCTGCTGACTCAGAAGACACATGGGTCCCGGCCTGCCTCTGATGCGATGTGTGCATTTGAGTCAGAACTATTTCCATTTCCTCTCCAGCAAAGAGAGGTTGCTAAGGAAGGGAAGCTAAGCATCCAGAGACAGAGACCCTGGTCTGTGCCACAAGGCGGGGAGGGAATAAGGAAGGAGCAGGTACGCTGCCTCTTAGCTCTCCCCTGCTTTTACCTCCTCTGCAAGCAAGCTGTTGCCAAAAAGCATTAGAGCCTCTGCTGCTTCCTATCAGATAGGAATCACTCTAAGCAAGGCTACTGTTTGTGGAAGGCATTAACTGGATGCAAAAGCGAATCAAGAGCCACTCCTCGGAGGAGTGGGTGGGTAATCCAGAAGGGAGTGTAAACAATGAAATATAGGGCCCTGGCTGGTATGGCTCAGTGGATTGAGTGCCAGCCTGTGAACCAAAGGGTCGCCAGTTCTATTCCCAATCAGGGCACATGCCGGGGTTGTGGGCCAGATCCCCAGTGGTGGGGGCATATGAGAGGCAACCACACATTGATGTTTCTCTCCCTCTCGTTATCCTTCCCTTGCCCTCTCTCTAAAAATAAATAAATAAAACCTTGAAAACAAACAATGAAATATAGGACAAGGTTAAATGAAATACAGGCCAAACTGGGCAAAAATGACACGCTCTGGGTGTTCAGAGGAAAAAGCGTCTTAGCTGTTTCTTGGGCAGTCAAGGAGGGCTGCACGCAGAAGGCTGGGTCTGAAGGCCTGGAAGAATTTCCAGGGGCAGGGAATCCAGAAGTGGCATTTCCAACCGACGGAACTGTAGGAGCAACGGAAACAGTGCTTTTTCAATGCCTGGAAGTACAGTTTGGAAACTGATAGCGGAGAGATTTTATTTTATATATATATATATATTTTGTTGTTGTTGTTGTTGTTGTTGTTGCTGTTGTTTTGATTCCATGCTCAGGAATCTGTACTTTATTCTAAACACATTGGGGAAAGCAATGCAGATTTTGCAAGGCACTCTGTGTTCTAGATGTGTATCTGCATTTTACAGACTCAATCAATAATTAACTTCCTTCTTGTATGCCCAGCACTCTGCCAAGCTCCATGTGGCCAAAAGGAAGACCACAGTCTTTACTCTAAGAGGCTGCAAAAAAGAGATAATGCACAGACCCAGAGTCAGAAAGAGAGCTGGGGAAGAGCACTGATAAGCCAAGGGCTGCAGGACCTCAGCAAAGGAAAGCTGATCAGGAGAGGATTAATGGAGAAAGTGAGCTGGGGCTAAGCCATGCACAAAGTTTAGGATTGGGACTGCAGAAAGAAGGGAGACGTACATTCTGGGATTGAGCAGGAGGAAGATGGGACAAAAACAGCATGCAAAGGCTGGTAGGGCAGTGGGCTTGGGGTCCTAAGGATATTGGCGTGGGGTAGAAAACTAGAGAGTGTGAACGAAGCCCTAACCTCCTAAGTTCTGCAGACAGTACTACCCAGGATTCTGTATTAAGGCTTTTGCCTTTCCCCAAACCAATGTAGAGGTCAAGGCTACAAAGACAACCCATTGTATTTACTCGCTCCTATACAACCCAACCTAGAGATGCATCCAGAAAACTGCAAATTGCAACCTGATGCTAAAGCTGAGTTTCGTTCCTTTGGAAAACAGCACGAGTTTATCGGCCTGGAAAGTTTTCAAACGTTCTTGAAACTGATGTCCAGGAAGTTCTAGGTCAGTGCCTGGGCTCTAGGAGGGACCAGATGAAAAACATTTATGCAAAATCATGACATGAAGTCCAAAACCAGCATGCACGAGGCAAATCCTGCACATGTGCCAAAACCTAAATTCTCCCACCTTAGTACAGCATGAATAAAATAACCTCCTAGGTAAGAGGTGGTGTGGTACGTGGGAAAATCCCAGCATTGAGTCCTGGCAGCACTACTCACCGTATGACCTAACTGTTCTGAGCTTCGATTTCCTCATCTGTAAAATGAGGATAATGGCACCTGCCTCAGTGTTCTGACATGAAGATGAAATGAAATAACACAGGCAAAGCACCTGACATGATAACTGCCATTGACTAAGCTCCGGGTACTGTGCTTCCTCTTCTTTTCCTCCCCTCGGTCTCATGTTATCAAGCCAGATCAAGAGAGTTGGGGTGATTTTGGAAAAACTAACCAGGGGAATATGATGCTAATGAGGCTTGAAGCCTCAGACCATATTAAAGGTCTGCAGGAAATTGGTAGTGTGTCACTTCTGACATGGCTCTAAGATTTGCATCTGCTCCAGATGTCACGGTTTGATCAGTGCTGCCTCTCCATCGCACTTCGGCACCAAATGTCAGGATAGGATCCCTAACAGGAAGCTGGGGTGAGGCGAGCCCAGCAGCCCAGAAACCCTGCCTCCCACCCAGCTCAGGCAGGAGAGGAGCCCGGAAGAGGTGGCTGCAGGCACTGAAACCGTTTCCAAAGGGTTAGTTCACACCGGAGGCCCAGGACCAGAGAAGGCAAAAGAAATGATTAGTAAAGGAAAGTCCTCAATGTAGAACACAGCCCAGCTGCCAGAAAGCCAGAACAAGTTAATAATCCAACCTGACAGACAGCCAGGAGACTTAAGATAGCTCAGTTAAAGTGTGGGTGCTGTGCAGCCCAGAAGACAAAGGCACATAAACAATAGCAGGTAAAAGATGAACGGAGCGATTTAGCAAGTCAGATGGGGAATCTGTTGTTTGCCAAGTCTTGGATGTTCCTTCCCTTCATTCCCACAGCCCTTGCCCTCATTCAGGCCTATGCTGCCTCCTTCTAGCTCAGGCACACTTTAATTTTCTATATATACTCTCATCAAGTTCCTCGGGGCTCATCAAATAAAATCTGAAGTTCCTAACCTGACATTCAAAACCCTCCATAATATGACCCCTATATTAAACAGCCTGTTCCCCTTCAGAATCCTAATCCTCCAGCCAAACCAAAATAGACACACACAGACCTCTGTATTTTTCCATTTCAGTGTCTTCGCTTGAGCTCTTGTTTTCCAGGGGTTCTCACATTCCGTGTACTCGTCTCCCAAGGCTGCCATAACAAATTACCACAACTTGGGTGGCTTAAAACAGCAGAGATTTATTCTCTCACAGTCCTGGAACCCACAAGTCCAAACTCAAGGTATTAGCAGTGTTGCTTCTGAGGGGGAATTTGTTCCATGCCTCTCTCCTCACTTCGGACGCCTGCAAGTGATCTTTGTCGTTCTTCGATTGGCAGTAGGCCTGCCAATCGCTGCCTGAGTCTTCAGATGGCCTTCTTCTCTCCGTGTGTCTGGGTCTCAAATCTCCCTCTGCCTTTCTCCTATAAGCACACCTCTCATTGGATTCAGCTCCCTCGCCCCCCACTCTAAATCCAGGATCATCTCATCTCAAGAGCCTTAACTTAATTACATCTGCAAAGACCCTTTTTCCAAATAAGGTCACGTCCACAGGTTCTGGGTAGATAGATGTGTCTTTTGGAGGGGCCAACATTGAACCACCTACATTCTTTAAGACTTTGCTCTATCACTCTCTCCTCTGTGAAGTGTGCCCTGATGCCTATCCACAGGAAGTTATCTTTCCCACCTATAAACTGCCAAGACATTTAAGTGAGTTCTACCTGGTGTGATGATAATTGTATGCAGGACTTATCCTTGAACAAGTTCCTCATTTCCACAGGACCTCCGTTCCCTCATCTTTGAAACTGAGATGAAAATTACATCTACTTATCACATCATTTCAATAAAAACAAGCTTTCAGGGACTGAAAAACAGTGCCTGCACATAGTAAATCACCAGTGATCATAGTAAGTCTATATTGTCATTATCTTGATTATTGTCTTTGTATTATCTTCTTCCCAAATACACTGTAAGTTCCTTAAAGATGGGCATCTGAATCCTCTGCGGTATCTACAGAGTGTCTTGCACAAGTCTGAGATGAGTGACCATGTGACGAGGAATACAGCACATAAGTTGTCTTGAAATAAAATGGTGAACACAGAGATATATTGGGGAACGTTACGAGGAGAGTGAGCTCTCAAGCCATCTCATCGTCAGCAGCGAAGGGCTCAGGTCTTTCTCCAGAGGGGAGAGTCTCTTAGTCACTCCTAAGATATTTCTGCCAGCAATTACTCCCTTTGACTTATGAGAAGTACATCTTGGAGATCTGCCACCCAGGGGCCCTTCTAAGTAAGTATAGCATATCCAAGGAGAGTTCATTTTCATAAAGAACATCATTTGTGGATTTGTCATCATGGTAATTATATCTTGTTGTTTCCCTTGTACCTCTTAACACGGACTTGACTCTGAAACAGAAAGGAAAAAAGGGGCAGGAGAGAGGGCTGACTGCTGGTTTAAGGGAAGAGTGACTCAGTGGCCCCAGGGAGCCTTCTCTCAGGAACTGGGTAGGTGTGCTGACTCACCTTGGCCTCTTCCCAAAGGCTGCTCCCTCACAGGCCTCTCAGGGGCTGTGGGAGCCTTCAGTGGAGCTGCTGCTTCTCCCCCCCCCCCCAATCCCATGGGCTCTTTGGTAAAGCTGCCTCCTAAAGGGCCAGGACTCTCGATGAATGGTTCTCTGTCCTGTTCTAGAATACTCCGAAGTCTTTTAAAAGATTTTCAGGATTAGAAACGAGGGCTGGCAGTCATTGCCACTTGAGTGCAGATCATGTCCTTAGCCAGCACAGCACCACTGACTGGGCTCTCGTTATGCACCAGGCACTGTGCTGAGTGCTCTGAGTGCTGATCATCCCGTGCGGCCCCACCTCAGCTCTAGGGGAGACCTGTGATCAGCTCCATTTCACGGGGAGAAAGCTAGGCTTACAAATATGAGATAATGTGCCCACAACCACAGTGCTTGTGTGCAGTTAAGCAAATACTCAAACCGAGGTCTCACTCCCACACTCCGCCTCTGAACTCCTGTACTCTACTGCCTCCCATGTGCCTCGACACAGTGGGAAAGGAGGATCTCTCTCTGTAACTGCACAGATGAGGTACACTTTATACAGAAGTAGTGACACACCCTGACTGGTGTGGCTCAGTGGGTTGAGCACCAGCCTGAGAACTGAAAAGTCACTGGTTTGATTCCAGTAAAGGTGCATGCCTGGGTCGTGGGCCAGGTCCCTAGTTGAGGGCAAGTGACAGGCAATTGATCGATGTACCTCTCACACATTGATGTTTAAAAAAAAAAGAAATAGTGAAGGAAATTAATAGTCTTCTTACATTTCCCAGGTTAGAAACATTGAGGCAGACCCTTCAAAGATGGATAAACAGCTGAAATCTCAGAAGTCATGTTCGATTTTGCATAATAAATGTAAACATGTTTCAAGTTTCCACAGAATGTCTATCAGAAATAAATCTTTAAATGTTAGCTCTTGGGGAGGAAAGATAGTGTGGAAGCGTCGTTCCCAACGTGACTGTAATTATACCGCATGCAAGTGCAGACACGTGCAAGGATTCTTATTTTAGTGAGGTATGTACAAAGTGGAGTTCAGTGAGGAGACAGAAGCTGAAACGCTTATACATACTTTCCCAAGCCAATTCTGTAAAACCTATAATCTGCTGTGTGTGGCAGGGGCCGACAGCTGTCATCAGGGATCAGACTTCCCTGGATGAATTCAGTCAGGAAAAACGGCAAAGCCACTCTTGCCTGCCCAGCACTGGTTCTCTGTCCATGTAACAGTTGCCAAAACTATGCTCATCGATAGCACTTCCTATTTATAATATACTTTTAAGAATAATGTATTTCTTTTGTTGTAGAAACTCTCTGATGGTATATGTCCACATGGAAAGAAAATAATAGAGATGAAGGAAAGAAAGAAAGAAAGAAAGAGAGAGGAGCCCTGGCTGGTATGGCTCAGGGGATTGAGTGCTGGCCTGTTAACCCAGGGGTCACTGGTTCAATTCCTGGTCGGGGCACATGCCTGGGTTACAGGCCAGGTCCCAAGCAGGATGTATTCGAGCAGCAACCACACATTGCTGTTTCTCTCCCTCTCTTTCTCCCTCCCTTCTCTGTCTAAAAATAAATACAATATTTAGAAAAAAAAGAAAAAGAAAAGGGAACTGGTGAAATTTTAATTCTTGTTTTTAATTTTACATGAAATGGAGCCTTTTTCCTGGGGACATTAAAATACAGCAAGTTTCCTGTACGCCCAGTGCACAGCAGCACCCGAGTGGGACCGTGGCACCACCCCCTTCAAGCTCTTCCTCAGACTGAGGTGTGTGAGCCCCTGCGACTGTGACTAAGGTTATTTTTGACAGTGCTCTCGTGCCTTTTTGATTAAGCCATTACATAGGCTCCTTCCCAGATGCTGATGTTTATGCTCCAGAGCCACTGAAAAAGGATGAGTTATTGTGAGATATTTTTATTTCAAGTGATTACTGAAAGGATAAGAATTCATCAACTTTTGATCTAGACAAGACCTTGAAGCAATGCTGAAATCCACCTCCATAATCTTGTGTTGAAATCCCTGTCAGGAAACTGTCAGCTCAATATAGAGATTAATCACAATGAATGTCCATGGCTCCTAAGGGAAAGAGAAGGCTGCGTCTAGCAAAATTGCCATCAGATTTAGAAATGCGGTCTCCTAACGTGGCCTCAAGAAACCTAATCACGTTTACGCAAATTCTTGCTTTTCAGCTTTTCCCTAGGCAGCAAAATTGCCCTTCACATATAATGCCAATCTAGGTAGTTTGTGGATTGCTCTTCAAACACTTTCTCTTGGTTTCCCACCATAATTTGAATCATTTTGTATAAATATGTACAATATATTTGCATTGTTTGGTACAGTGACTAATTTTATTTATTTTTGTAAGTACTCCCTGATCTTCTGCCACAGAGAAATAGCCACCTTTTATTTTAACATCTAAGGGATGCATAGAACAAAAGCTGTTTGCTCACCAAACCAGAAGATACTCCGTTTATGAAGGGGAAAGAGCGCCACCTAGTGTAAAAAACGTTTCCCAACCATCCTTCAACATCAAAGTTCCATCTCAGTTTTTCTTGCCAGACAATCTCCGGTCCCAACATTGGTGTGACTGCATTTTAGAGGCTGAGGCCCCGTGCTTGGGGTATATGAGCTTTTCAAGGGCCACTAAAATTGAAAGCTGAGAAAAATCTACCAGCTCCAATTTTTTTAAATTCCAAAACTGAAATTAGTAAGTTTGATTAAATATCTACAAAATGTGGTGTGTCAATTAGTCACAAGGAATTAAACTCTTAAATAGCTATATATAAATAGCATTTAATGTGTGTTCATTTTAATATTTTCTATGATGAAAGGCAGGGCCTCTTAAAATAAGAGTAAAGGCCTATTTCCCATAGAGTTGATCTCTCTTAAAGACTGTTCATGACCATTAACACAGTCCAACTACATCTTGATGTTACTCTTTAAAGATATTAAAAACAATACTTTATATATGCACAGCATCTGGTAAAAGTTTACACATACTCCCATTCAACTCATTTAATCTTTACAATAGTTAATTAAGAAAGGATGAATTAGGACTTCTGGCCAAGATGGAGGTATAGGTAGATACATTTTGTCTCCTTGTACAACCAAAAGAAGGACAACAACAAATTTAAAAACAAAAAATAAGCAGAAATGTCAGAAAATTGAACTGTATGGAAGTCCGACAACCAGAGTTAAAGTAGAAACATTCATCCAGACCAGTAGGAGGGGCGGAGTCAGGCAACCAGGTTGGAAAGGACTCGTGGCAAGGCAGCAGCTGGCAGACTGGGTGGTCCCACATAGGAGTGCGGATAAACTGGGAAGAACTGGGGAGCGAGACAGACCGCCAAATCTAGGGCTCCAGTGCAGAGAAATAAAGCCCCAAAACCTCTGACTGTAAAAATCTGTGGGGGTTGTGGCAGCAGGAGAAATTCCCAGCCTCACAGGAGAGTTCATTGGAGAGACCCACACGGTCTTAGAATGTACACAAACCCACTAACCTGGGAACCAGCACAAGAAGGGCCCAATTTGCTCCTGGGTAGTGGGGGAAGTGACTGAAAGCCAGTAGAGAACAAAGCAAGAGGAATTGTTCCCTCTCTGATCCCTCCCCCACAAACAAAGCTACAACACAGTGACATAGTTGCCCCGCCCTGGTGAATACCTAAGGCTCCACCCCTTACAATGTAACAACTACAAAGAGACAAAAAAAATATGGCCCAAAAGCAAGAACAGATCAAAGCCCCCAAAAGAGAATTAAGTGATGAAGAGAGAGTCAACCTATCAGAGGCATAGCTCAAAATACAGATAATCAGGATGCTCACAGAAATGGTTGAGTATGGTCCCAAAATAGAAGAAAAAGTGAAGGCTATGCAAAGTGAAATAAAGGAAAATGTACAGGGAATCAACGATGATGGGAAGGAAACTGGGATTCAAATAAATAATTTGGACCAAAAAGGAAGAAATAAACATTCAACAAGAATGGAATGAAGAAACAAGAAAGGTAAAACATGAGGAGAGGCTTAGGAACCTCCAGGATAATTTTAAACATTCCAACATCCGAATCATAGGGGTACCAGAAGGACAGGGAGAGCAAGAAATTGAAAACTTATTTGAACAAATAATGAAGGAGAACTTCCCCAATCTGGCAAAGGAAATAGACTTCCAGGAAGTCCAGGAAACTCAGACAGTCCCAAAGAAGTTGGACCCAAGAAAGCACACACCAAGGCACATCACAATTGCAATAACCAAGATAAAAGAGAAAGAGAGAATCTTAAAAGCAGCAAGAGAAAAGGAGACAGTTACCTACAAAGGAGTTCTATAAGGCTACCAGGTGATTTCTCAAAAGAAACCTGCGGGCAAGATGGGGCTGGAAAAAGGTATTCCAAGTCATGAAAGGCAAGGAACTACATCCAAGATTACTCTATCCAGCAAAACTATCATTTAGAATGGGAGGGCAGATAAAGTGCTTCCCAGATAATGTTAAAGGAGTTTGTCATCACCAAGCCCTTATTGTATGAAATGTTAAAGGGACTTATCTAAGAAAAAGAAGATCAAAACCATGAACAGTAAAATGACAACAAACTTACATATATCAACAACTGAACCTTAAAAAAAAAACTAAACAAACATGTAGAACAGGAACAGAATAATAGACATGGAGATCAGTAGGGAGGGGGAGAATAGGGGAAAAAGGTACAGGGAATAAGAAGCACAAATGGTAGGCACAAAATAGACAGGGGCAGGTTAAGAATAGTATAGCAAATGGAAAGCCAAAAACTTATATGTATGACCCATGGACATGAGCTACAGTGGGGGAATGCTGGTGGGAGGGGAGGGTGCAGGACAGAGCGGAATAATGGGGAGAAAAGAAATGGGACAGCTGTAATAGCATAATCAATAAAATATATTCTTTAAAAAAGAAAGGATGAATTAAAATTTTTGGATAAGCTAGGGTTTCTTTTTTGGCCAAAGTACAAAATATTGCAAATTCTGAAGAAAAAAAAAAACTAGAACCAAAACAGATTAACAATCACAGTTGAAATGAAAATAAACTTCTAACTTGAAATGGCATATGTAGACTTTGATGGGGGACAGTGCATAGCATGTGGCTCCAGAGTCAGGTACTCTGAATAGGAGCTGTGTGACCTGGGACAAGTTACTTAACCTCTCTGTGCCTCAGTATCCTCAACTGTAAAATGGGGATAACAGAATACTTATCTCACAGGGTTGTTATGATGTTTAAATCAGTTCATATATGTGAAACAATCAGATAGTTTTTGGTGCATAGTAGCAGTTCAATAAATTCTAGCAGTTAATTATTATTCAATCAAGTCACATCAATTTTTTATTCTCAGAAATAGAGTAATTTAAGATTTTGGATAAATCAACACAACTGAAAACATCCACAAAAACACTCTCATCTTTTATTTTGAAAACTTTTATTTGGAAATAATTTCAAACTTAGAAATAAGATGCAAAAATCAAAATAACATAAGGAACACTCATGTACCCTTAACACAAATTTGCTTATTGTTAACATATCACTCATCTGCTTTATCATTTGCACTGCAGATCACTTCAAATTTGCGTCCCTACTTCTTATTTCCAGTTGATGATGCATTTATTTTCCATTTCTGAGTAGCAAATTGTCACAAGTTTGGGGCCTTAAAAACACCACCTATTTATAAGCACACAGAGGTACAGGTCAGAAGCCTGGGCACAGCATGACAGTTCTCTGCTCAGAGCTCACCAGGACAAAATGAGGACATTAGCCAGGCTGAAAGGAGTCCTTTCTTGGCTATGGGCTAAATTCAACTCCTTGCAGCTGTAAGGCTGAGATCTCCATTTCCTTGCTGGTTGTCAAATGTGGGCAATTCTCATCTCCTACAGGTCACCCATTTTCTTTTCGATGCAGCTCCATCCATTGCCAAAGCCAGCAATGAAGAATCTCCCTCATCTTTGAATTTTCCTCCCAAGGAAGAGCCCCAATTCCTTTTGAGGGTTCAGTTGATTAGGGCAGGCTGACCCAGAGATAATCTAATCTCTTTGTCAATGTTAACTAATTTGGGGGCTTCACTTCTGCAAAATCCCCTCCCAGCAGCACGCAGATTAGTGTTTGAATAACTGGGAGAGGAGCATATGCATCAGGGGGCAGGAATTGGGGGGGGTCATGTCAGAATTCCACCGACCACATCTGAGGCTCTTTATTAGTCTACGTATTAGTTTGCTAGCAATAGCAAAATACCACGGACTGAGTGACTCACACAAAAATTTATTTTCTCACAGTTCTGGAGGCTAGAAGTACAAGATCAGTACAAGCATCAGCAGGTTTGGTGTTTCCTGAGGTTCTTCTCCCCATTTGCAGGTCCCACTTTCTCGTTCCCCTGGGTACACACATCCCCGGTGTCTCGCTGTCTTTCTCATGCTCTCTGTCTTTCTCTCTGTCTTCTTACTAGGACACTAGTCACCTTGTATTAGGGTTTCAGCATATAAATTTGGGGGTAGAGGATACATTCAGTCCCTAACAGTCTAATAACAAAACTAAGAGCTAATCTTTGAGCTGCCAGACAGGTACTGTGCTAAATAAACATTTTTTTTTGTAGGCTATCTCATCAACATGAATCATTAAATTACAAATCATTATAGAAAATTCCAGCTTTATCAAAATGTTTACTCTTCTTGATTGGAAATTCTGTACAATTTTAAGTTATCTGATTGTTAGAGTGTTGTGTCTACTGTCATGTGCTTCCAGTGCTCCATTCTGAGTACAGCTTCGTTCACCAACTAAGTTTCGCTGATCAACTATGAGCTTGATACAAAGACCCAAAGATGACTAATTGGCCCTCGCTGGTGTAGCTCAGTGGATTGAGCACAGGTCTGTGAAGCAAAGGGTTACCGGTTCAATTCCCAGTCAGGGCATATGCCTGGGTTACAGGCCAGGTACCCAGTACAGGGCACATGAGAGACAACCACACATTGATGTTTCTCTTCTCCTCCTTCTCTCCTTCCCCTCTCTCTAAAAGTAAATAAATAAATAAAATCTCAAAGATAACTAATCGAAATTCACGCTCTCGGAGAGGAGAGGCATGTTTTATGCGTGTCTCCATGTACATTTTGAAATATCTTACATGAAAAGAGTTATATTTATAGAACCATTCTGCACTTCTAAGTTCTTATGAAAGCTGAGGCACTGAAAATTAAAATAAGGATTTCAAGACAGAGAAAGTTCCTATGACTGTTTGGTTTTCTTGAGCTGCCTCACCCTCGCTGCGCGGCGACATTCTTTTCTATGTGGCTTTAGCCTAAAGTCTCTGCGACTGGAGAAAAATCACCCGGGATTTGTAGGCGAGGAGCAATAGTTACATAAAAGTAATGCATCCAAGTAGGTAAAGTGCCTCAAATTCCACTCGCTCTGCTCAAAAGATGAAAAAGAAAAATCCTTTACTTTCTCACCGTGCAACCCGTTCACTTTGTATGCCACTAACACGGAGACCGCTCCTTCAGCAGGGCAAAGCGTTTGCAGGTACTGAAGGAGGAAGTTCTACACTTGCAGGCCGAGTTCCTTCTCAGCTGTGGGCAGAGTGTGGTGATGGCACCCGGGCAAGGAGCCTCTTCCAAGCCGATCCCCAGGCCCAGACCCAGCCCCTGCTCCCTGGAGCAGACCCTTCCTCAGCTCCGGCCCTCCCACTCTTCCTAGCGGCCCGCGGGCCGGGTCCACGTTCTGCATCCCCCTCTCTGGTTCATCATTAATTCACTAGCGCCTTCCGCAGGAGCGTGGACTGGGCGTGCACTGAGGCCCGGCCCCACCCACGCTCGGGCCCCCAGACCCACGCCCCGCCTCGTCGCGTGCGACTGCGGGCTCATAAATGGTTTGGGTGCCCTGTGCTCCTGGCCGGACTCCGCTGTAGTTCGACCGGCTTGGGTGCTTCCGTGCATCTGTTCCCACGCCCCTCAGAGTGAGACCTCCGCTCATGGAGGACGAAGAGACATACCTGGAGCTCTACCTGGACCGGTGCGCCGCCCAGGTGAGCCTGGAGGCTGCCGCACTGTCCCGGAGTCAGGGTCTGCGATCCGCTCTATTCCTTGCGCACCGAGTCCTGCGCTGTAAGGGCTTTGCCTGCTTTATCTCATAAAATTCCTAGCGATTCTAAGATGTGGGCTTGACTAGCTCCATCTTTCACCAGAAAAATAGAAGTTTCGAGAGGTGAAATCACTTGCCTAAGGTTGCAGACCAGACCTTGAACCTGGTCTGGGGTGAATCCAAAATGTGAATTGGAAGCACCTGTGGCTTCTTTCAGTTTGCAATTCTTAAGTGTCGTTTCATTTAATTTTTAAAATCTTTAGAGTCAAGTATTGTAGATAAGAGAGGAAGGAGTCTTCAAAGGAACAAAAGCAAGAGAGCAACGTCATGGGTGGGGGGATTGCGGTGAAGGGAGGATTTTTACATAGACGATGACAGGGCTGAGTGGAGATGGTGACGTCCCACAGCCTGTGCCATAGCAGAGGAAAGCCCGCGCAGCGGAGGCTCTGGGAAAGATGAATGAGTTACGGTTCTGCAAAAACGTTTAACAAAAAGTTCCTTCGGATACAAGGTCAAGGATGCAGCACATACGCTATCAGTACGTTCTCTGAGGTGTGTTCCTGCAGGTAAACTCACGGTTCCATTGCCATACAATGCCCCCCTTCAATATCTTGTTGCCACTGCCTTACATTCCTTGTTTCACTCTTTATTTATAAAAACTTACTTTTTATGAATTTATTGGGGTGACATTAGTTAATAACATTGTACAGGTTTCAGGTGCACAATTCTACAACACATCTGTGTATTGTGTGTTCACCACCCAAGTCAAGTCTCCTTCCACCACCGTTTTAAATTCCTTGTTGAAGTTTAGTTTCCTTGGGTGAGAGTTTTGCCCCCTGCTAAAATGCCCCGATGGGAGAAAGGAGGGGAGACGCTGACTGTTGCAGACGTGGGGCTTTGGTGTAAACTGGCTGATGAGATCCTTTCTGCCCAGGCAGGAGAGATGGAGGAAACGGTGGAGAGGAGTAAGGGCCAGCGCCCCCAGTCCCCACCGCACCTTTCCTGGGGCCAATCTGTGGGGTGGGGGTGGGGGCTAATTACACCATTTAAAATGAAATAAGTTTAAAAATCACATCCCAAGAGAATGACTGCATGCTTCTGACTGTTTTCTTTGATTAGTTAGTCACCCCTTCCATCTGCTGGGCTTGTAGTACCAGAACAACTCGGTAGGATCTAGCCAGACACGGTTATCTCAGCTCAGGTGGCTTTGTCACCGAGAAGATGCAAAGAGACTAAGAGGCATTCGTCACTATTCAGCTGTCAGAAGTAAGAGCTAAGGGTTAGGTTATCCTGCACGCAGTGCTCAAAATCTAAACCTGGGCCTGCAACTTGGGCAAAGCAGGTGGTAATATATGTATCAAGGTAATCAATTTTTTCTATAAAAACTCCATGAATTTTACATTAGCTGTTTCCCTCAGTTACACACCTCATTCCCTCAGTTGATACTAATGGAAATTGAGCAGCCTTTCCTGGACTGAAAATACAATATATTGATTTAAACTATTCTTGCCATTTAAATTTCAATCACTTTTTCCTATTACAAATTTACAAAACTAGAACCTTTTATCTGTCCTTTGCCTAGAAGGAATAACAGTGATTCCCCAGTGGAGTCTTGATTAGCACTCAAGCTGTATCTTAAAACTTCCTTCACTTATTGTTCTTCTATTTAAAGTATGAGTGTAAAACTCTAAAAAAAAATCTTTAAATCAACTAACGTTTACAATTAATTTAAGGAGCAGACTAATTCTGTTCTCTCCAAACCATACATAATTTAGAGCATGGTTGCTTTTATTACAAAATTGGATACAGAGCGGCAACTTACTTCAGATCTAACTACAGTAGGACAAGCAGTTTATGAAAAATGCTTTTTCTGGATGTTAAGTACTTTTCTGCTTCTATTAAGTGTGCTGTAACACTGTAAGAGAATACCTGGTGGAGAAAGAGCATGAGTATCAGCTGCATTGCACTGCCTCTCATCCGGAGCGCATTGCCTGCTGGCCATGGTACTACCCCATTGGTGTGACACACTGTTCTGTTTGTTCTGTTTTGTCTGTCTGTTTTGGGAACGGCTTAGGATGACCTCGCCCCACCTGGGTTGCCCCTGCTGAGCCCCCTTGCTCCTTATGATGTCTACATATCTAATTCATCCAATCCAGAGGCTGTGTTTAATTCACATCTTGAAGAAGTCAAAGAAACATCTGGTGGTTTCTCGTCTGTGGATCTTAGCTTCCTACCAGATGAACTTACCCAAGAAAATAAAGACCAGACTGTCAGTAGAAGGAAGCATGAGATTGAAGAAAACTGTAAAGCTCAAAATCAGCAAAGTAGGCTGCCATTATCCAGCAAGCAGAAGGCTGGCCTGGGCTTAAACAGCAGCGGTTCAGCAAATTCCCACTCACTTCTGCCCCCTGGTGACGCTGACTCAGTCCAGCCCTCTCTGGAGAAACCAAACTCGTTGCCTCTGGCGTCCATAACTCCTATGACACCGATGACCCCGGTTTCAGAATGCTCTGAAATTGTGCCTCAACTACAGTAAGTTGTTTCTTGGGGGCCTTCAGATGTGTGATGCTTCGGGGTACACATTTTATATTCCTGAATGTGATGACAACTAATTTCAGGATAATACTGTAGGAAAGAGAATTTCAGATTTTATTATTCTTTGTTTTATCACTTCTTACTAGACTGTGGCTTTGGACAGTTAGGTTTTCTATAAAACGAAGCACTAATTCAAGAGTATATACATTTTTGAAAGATTATATTTGTACTAAGGCACTGTAGTTGCTGAAAATTGTGGTTGGGGTTGGTTAAACACAAAGAATATAAAGATGCAAAACTGAATTCAATTTGCAAATTGATTTGGAATTGTACTTGTGATTTTGAGGCATAGTTTTTAAAAAGATTTAGACTTTAATTTTAGTCCACTAGTCATATAATTTGGGGAAAAACTATTTTATGTTATCGCTTTACTTTGGAAGTTTTACATTTTACTAGGGACCATGTCACTGTGTATTTCAGATTTACAACAATTCTCCCTCTACAAAGTCACTAATATATAACCTATGAAATGAAGAAATTAGTTTTAATTCTTTTTATATCTGATCAAATTTTTAAATTGACTTATTTCTTTAGGAATATAGTTTCTACTGCAAACCTGGCCTGTAAATTGGATTTGAAGAAAATAGCTTTACAGGCAAAAAATGCAGAATATAACCCAAAGGTAGGCCTTCTCAGTATTCCTTTCAACAATTAGCTTCCATTTAGATTGACTTTCCTTCACATGATCAAGATACTGATTTATTCCTTTGTTTTTATTTTTTAAAAGGAACAAATTTATGAGTAAACAGCTTTTGGCAACTCAAATGTTTAATTGTCTCATTCTCTGTTTTGAAGTTCTAAAAAATAATCTCCTTCTCTATCCTTAAAAAAGCTGTAATTGAGCAGTTCCTACAGGTTAAGGTATTTCTCTTTTCATTCAAAAGCTTTTTTCAGCCTCTCTATGGGGTGCTAACTTTCTTAAAATGCTATCATATCCTGGAAATATTTTTTTCTAAATGCTGTCCACCTAGCCATCACTTCTGTATTTTTTTTCAATTACAATTTCTCTTCTTTGCAAAAACTAAATTGTTTAAAGTGGAAAGTTCAAGCTTCTTCTTACTAATGTAAGATTCGAGGAGTTTTTCCCCCTCAAAGTTTATTTTTTTAAGATGTTATTTATTTATTTTTCAAGAGAGGGGAAGGGAGAGAGAAAGAGAAGAAGAGAAACATCGATCAGTTGCCTCTTGCATGCCTCCAACCAGGGACTTGGCCTGCATCCCAGGCATGTGCTCTGACTGGGAATCAAACTTACGGCCTGTTTTTTGGTTTGCAGGCTGCCATTTAATCCATTGAGCCACACTGTCCAGGGTTCCCCTAAAAGTTTAATAAAATCTATTCTTTCTTGTGTCTTGCTAAGGCAAACCATCCCATTTTCAATGGCCTATTTACCCAGGAAACGGATTTGTTAATTCGATCAACATTTAATGATTTGGCAGACTCTGTACTTAGCACAAAGTTGAGTAAGACCTGGTCCCTACTGGGAAAAAGTCCACTACCTTGGGTGGTAGAGGATTTATGAAGTTACATGAAAAAGACCATGTTAGTAGGAACCTGGAAGACCTTGCCAGCATCAATTCTTTACGAATTGTTTTTGCTGTGGTAGTGTCACTGCTGACATCTGAATCCAAATGTTACCCAGATGCAATATAGCTTTTCTTTTTATATTTCATGTATCTGGCTATGATGAGGATGGAAACATGATGAGATTCTTATTGAGAATCTCATCAATTATTGAGCTGCCACAATAATTGCCCACACTATTGAGCAATCAGCTTTTTAAGCATATTTTATTCTCTACCATCCTCAGCTCTCCCTCATTTTATTTCAGGGTATAGGACCTGTCCAGACTTGGACTGGACAGCCAAAGAAATTATCTTGGCATTTAAACTACCATAAGAATGTAGGAAAATGAATACTGGGTGAGACTGCCATCTTTTTAGTGAACACCTGGAAATCCTTAATAGGGCTTGATCAACTCTGTGTGGTTCTGACTCCAGGTTCTCTTACTGTCTGCTGACACTTCAAATGCAAACTTGCCAGCCCCACCTTGGTCCTGTAGAGTAGCTCTGACCCGTAGACCTTGGAATCTTGCAGAGTACCCAGGCTAGTTCCCTTCCCAACTTAATGGGGAGAGGGGAAGAGAGAGGGAAGGGCATGTCAATGTAGGACCAGTAGGAAGAGGGGGTCAGTAAGTGACATGTCAGTGTGGCAGGCCAGTGGCTGTCAGCATCAACACCACCCAGAGGGCTTGTCTGTGCTGCTGGTCTGTGGCCCACACTTTAAGATCTACTACAGCAGGCAAGAACTTGACAAGTCAACTTTATGTCATTCATTTTCAGCATCCCTAACTCTATATATATATATTTTTTTCTCTCACTTTTATGTTTTGACTGCTTTTTAGTACATTCTAGAGTCTGGAAAGTCTGTAACATTCCTTTTCTTTTCTCCAAAGATTCTTTGAAAGAAAAAGGGAGTATTGCAAAGTAAAAAGCAGAGTCCAATTAGTAGTGGTTTTCAATCTCAGCTTTAACATTGCCTGTGGAAGTTAAATAACCACCTAGTCCTGTGCACTAAATGAGGTAATGGTGGACTCACCTGCATCCTGTTGTGAGGATAAATGAGAGCAAACTGGTAAAGCTCTTAGAATAGGGCCTGAAACATACCAGGCACTCAAATTTTAGCTTTCCTGTTGTTATTCTTACCTGTTTTTTTCTAAGTACATTTTAGAATCGTGACCTCTTTTGTTATTTAATCTTAATGTGGGCAGAAGAGACCCAGCCATTGTTTAGTTTTCCCATCCAGTCTCAGTTTATTGAAGACGGTTTTCATGTCCAGCTCAGCTTTTCAACTAAAATCGTGTTAACTCTAGCAGAGGCTAATTGTTCTTTGGGCTTCTGTGTGTAGAGGTTTGCTGCTGTCATAATGAGGATCCGCGAGCCCAGGACAACAGCCCTCATATTCAGCTCGGGGAAAATGGTCTGCACAGGAGCCAAAAGGTATGAGGGGCAACCGCCTACCCCTACCAGATGAAGAATCCAGTTTGCAAAGCCAGGAAGGATCGTGTTAATGTTCTAAAACACATAGAGAAGCAAAATACTTGGCTGAAGAGTTAAGTTTATGAAATGCCAAATTTTGGGTTAAAAACATTCTGCCTCATAATACTGACTTGTAACATACTTTCCAGTCCCTTCTGTTAAACTGAGGGGGCTTCGCTAGGCTGTTAAAACTTGTTTTTAAGGTGCATTGAAAAGGAAATAAGCAATCACAGTGATAAAGCCTGTTACACCCCTAGGGGTGTAGTTCTTGTGTATTTCCCACATTGCCGATAAATAAACAGATAGAACTTTTTAAAGGAGGGAAATTAGACATGTCTTGACCATTAGCTTGAGCATTAGCCCAGGAGGCATTCCTTAAAAGGCTGGTCTTTCCTGGACCTCATGCAGAGGGAGCCCTGTGCTGCTGTGCTGATGCAGAGCCTTTCACCTGGAAACCGTGGTGGGCGCGCTGCTCTTCCTCCTGAAGACTAAGGATGAGTGGCAGCAAAGTGTCCGCCTGAGGGGCTGCGCCAGTGTCCCCCCATTCTACAGATGCACTGAGCGTTCATTTTCTCCAGTGAACATGGAGTGTTATTTTGTTTTCTATTTTCCAAATTAATTGGCAAAAGCTATGTTGCTTTAACTGCATTCTTTGATTTACTAGTGAGGCTAATTCTCTGTAAGCATATCAACTGCCTATTGAGTCTTCTGACCAATATTCTATGAAGATATTTGTCTTTTGCCCAATAGTCTGTGAAGATATTTAAATATTTTCACCATTTTATACTGTAAATATTTTCCCAGAATAAAATTTATGGTGTTTTATAAAGTGGGTTTTTTTAAAAAAAAACACAATTTAAATATTTTTGTGTATAGTCAGTCTATCCAATTTTTTTCTTTATATTTTCAATGTTTGGCTTCATGCTTAGGAAGGCATTCCCCATGCACAACATTATATAAATATTGACTTCCATAATTTGTTCTGGTCCTTTTCAGGTCCTGCGTTGTACTGAGGAAGAAAAGTTTATTTGATTCCTCTAGAGCTTTCTCTAGATGATGCTGTTCTATTTCTGTTCTGTCCAATGTGGTAGCCCCTATTCACATGTGCCTACTGAGCACTTGAAAGGTAGTTAATAAACTAGAAGAACAGAAATTTTTTTAAATTGTATTTTATTGATTATGCTGTTACAGTTGTCCTGATTTTTCCCCCTTTACTCCCCTCCACCCAGCACCCCCCACTCCCTCAGGCAATCCCCCCACCCTTGTTCATGTCCACAGGTCATGCGTGTAAGTTCTTTGGCTACTCCCTTTCCCATACTGTACTTTACATCCCCGGGGCCGTTCTGTAACAACAAATTTGTACTTCTTAATCCTCTCACCTCTCACACATTCTCCCACAGTCCCCCAAATCTGTTTATCTTGAACCTTTGGCATTTTAATTACGATGTGTCTTGGGGTGGGTCTCTTTGAGTCCATCTTGTTTGGGACTCTCTGTGCTTCCTAGACTTCCATGTCTATTTCCTTCACCAAATTAGGGAAGTTTTCTTTCATTATTTTTTCAAATAGATTTCCAATGTCTTGCTCTTTCTCTTCTCCTTCTGGAACCTCTATGAGGCAAATATTGGACTGCTTAAAGTTGCCCCACAGGTTGCTTACACTATCCTCATTTTTTTGGATTCTCTTTTCTTCTTCTTGTTCTGATTGGTTGTTTTTTGCTTCCTTATATTTCAAATCATTGATTTGATTTTCAGCTTTATCCACTATACTGTTGTTACCCTATAAATTGTTCTTTATTTCAATTAGTGTATCCTTGTTTCTGACTGGATTTTTTCATGCTGTTAAGGTCCTCACTAAGTTCCTTGAGCATCCTTATAACCAGTGTTTTGAACTCTGCATCTAATAGAGTGCTTATCTTTATTTCATTTAGCTCTTTTCCTGGAGTTTTTTTAAAATTATATTTTATTGATTATGCTATTACACTTGTCCCATTTCCCCCCTTCATTACCCTCCACACCCCCTCCCACCCACATTCCCCCCTTTAGTTCATGTCCATGTGTCATAAGTTCTTTAGCTTCTACATTTCCCACACTATTCTTGCCCTCCCCCTGTCTATTTTCTACCTACCATCTATGCTACTTGTTCTATGTACCTTCTCCCCCTCTCTCCTCTTCCCACTCCCCTATTGCTAACCCTCCATCTGATCTCCATTTCTGTGTTTCTGCTCCTGTTGTAGTGGTTTGCTCAGTTGGCTTTTGCTTTAGGTCTGGTTGTTAATACCTGTGAGTTTGCTGTCTTTTTACTGTTCATATTTTTTATCTTCTTTTTCTTAGATAAGTCCCTTTAACATTTCATATAATAAGGGCTTGGTGATGATGAACTCCTTTAACTTGACCTTATCTGAGAAGCACTTTATCTGCCCTTCCATTCTAAATGACAGCTTTGCTGGATAGAGCAA